>VWZT01013814.1:68896-197145 GCA_013397055.1 Pachycephala philippinensis
TTTTTGCTTGATATTCTGAATATTCAGTGAGTGTCTCGTTCTTATGCATTACAAAAGGCGGAAAGGCTAATTTGGAATCAGTGCTGTAAATATTTGCAGGGAATGAAGGATAAAAATCACAGCAGAAAGAAACCGTGCTGTATGCCAGGGTGGGAAAGAATGGCCCAGAGACATACTGGTCCATAGAATAATGGAATATCCTGAGTTGGAAGGGACCCACGAGGATATTCCAGTCCAAGTCCTGACCAGAGCCAGCCTGGATCCGGTGCAGGGCCCATTTTAGGGCTGGATTGCACCTCAAGATGCAAAGCACCACATCCTGCAGGGCTGCATTAGACCCCTGGTAAATCCAATGCCCAATCCTTCACCAGAATTTATTCCAAATGCCTGATGAAACAAGGCACTAATGATTTCATACACTTATGCATTGAGTGCACTGCTGTCCAGAGCAGCTCTAAATAGGTATCTTCCTTCTGTTTCTGCAGGTTTCTTTCTGAACCATGGAACACCCATGGTTCCTCGAGGTCCCACTTCCATAAAACACCGTTTGCAGGTAATTCAGTGTCAGTGCAAAAACACGCTTTAAGGGGTTGCTGAGTCCAGGTAGATCAGCCCTGGATCTGCTCTAGAGTACCCCCAAACCCAACATTTTGGCCCACTTTCCATCTTTTTTCTGCAACAGCTGCCAGGACAAATGGCCACCAGGCAGGAGGACTCCTGCCCAGGCTGGCACAAGCAGGGGACACTCACTGAAACCCCTCTGCTCTACAAACTCAAGGCAGAGGCAGAGCTGTCACAGTGATTGAGATTTCTGCAGTGCATGATTGAGCTGCAAGTTCTTCCTTCTTTTTTTTTTTTTTTTTTTTTTTTAAATAATTCTGGAGGTGCTTTTTGCCAATATCTATTTCTAGGTCTAACTCATTACAAACCCCAGCCTGTGCCATTGAGGGTGTCAGCCATTTTTACATTTAATTGCCTATTCCAATCATTAATGTGTGCCCATGTTCTTATGGAGGCTGTTAAAAGGTAAACTCTTAAATTTCCCAGGCTCTCGTAATAAGACAGAAAATACTGTTTTTCACACCGGCTAGACTGGTGCCACAATTACACATTGACTGCCTTGGCTCTAATGTTATATCCCTTCCTGGTATTTGAAATATTCAGTTTAAAAAAAAATGTAAATAAATAAAAAATCTAGTCCCACCAGGAAACAGAAAGTCCCAGAGCCTCTGGGATTCCTTACAAAGAACTGCCTTAAAATTCTTCCATGAAAAGAAAAAAAAAATAAAGGAAACTCGGCTAATAATACTTTTCCACATAAATAATGTAGATTATAACTGGTCTTTGGAGAAGCCTGAGCATAACAGAGGCCTCTTTGTAAGGCTGAGCACTGATTACATGCTGCTGAGCCCTTTCATGATGATAGCTTTGCAAACTACAACATCTCAAGCACACTCAAAATTAATAAGGCAGGCTGCCTCCTCCTGGGCTTCACCACCCCAGAAGATGTCTTGAGATGGATGTAACCCTGGCAGATGTCATGTACAAGGACCACGGGCCTTTCCCAGTGCCATTTCCAGGCTGCACCAGCTCAGGTCCCTGCTGATGCTCGCCTCTGCCCTTGTACAATAATAAAGGGATTAACAGCATGTCTACCTGCAATGGCAGGAGACAGGATTTGGTGACCCCTGAGGCTGCCCCTGGTCCTGTTCCTTAATGAAGCAGTGAGATAAGCCCTAATGCATACATATCTTTGGGAGAGTGGATTGCTATTGGAGCCTCTTGGGAGGGCTTTAATCCCAGAGGTGACTCTGCCAGGGGTAACCCAGACAGCAAAGATCCCCCCTCCAAAAAAATCAGTATGTCCCTGTCCTCCCTTCCCTCTATATTAAATATGCAAGAATAACCTTTTTTTTCCCCAGTTCTCAATGGAAAGATGTGGATGCAAAGTGGCACCAAGATCTCAGCCCTGGTGGGAGCTGCAGCTGGGAGCAAAGCTGACCTGTGCAAACCTCTGCTGCTGCTCCAATTTCAGCACCCAGTTTTTGAGGTGCTGGGCACTCCACAGTCTCTTGTGTGAGATAAACAGAACCAGATTAGCCTAGGAGGTCTGCACCTGGATCCTCTCCTAACAGGAGCTGTTTTCCTGGTCTTTACACCTACGATGCTCAGCTTTAGGTACCACTTTGAGAGATCTTGTTCCTCTTGGCTGACTCTACAAGAAGGTGGCAAAGAGCATGGCTCTCTTAAACACATAAAAAATTCCAAGAAAACCAAGTTTCCTATCATAAATGGGAAGCAGAATGTCTAAATCAGAAGCTGGGGGCTGAAAGGCACCCAAGGGCCCAGGCTTGAGGGTTTGGCTTGCGGCTGCATTTGGAAGGGGAAAAAATGAAAATTCTCATGTCCTTGCTTAGCAAGAAATCCTTGGCAGAAATCATCAAAGTTTTCAGGCAGAGGCAGATCAGACACTTAGATGTGTGTTGGATTGATAGGTTATTGCTGTGAAGAAAATCCAAACCTAAAAGCTGAAAGCAGCTCCCTTCTAAATGCGAGCACGAACCTTAAAATTAAGCACAATATTGCCTTGCTGCCACAAAAGAGCTCTATTTTCTGACAGCCAACATCCCAAATTAAACAGCTTCCACGTGTGTCAATAAAAGGCATTGGCTTCATTATTTGCAGTCCCCCAGTGATGATTCCTAGGCCCTTTTAGTAAATGCCATTACAGTTCCAGACAGACGTCTGCACCATGGGCAAATTGACTGACAAATGCTCCTTGCTAGAAAAACAATTTGGGAGGGATGGGAGATTCCTCATGCTGTGGGCAGCTTTGTGAGGGCAGGAAGTGTGGGCAGCCTCTCCCAGAGCTGCATCCTCTGTGCCAGGGGGGAGAGGCCATCAGGTGTGCACAGGGCACTGGGTGAAACTGAGCTGGTGTGCAGAACAACCAGCTCCAAAGGCACCAGAAGGGAGAGGATCCGGGTTTTCCTGTCCCAGTTCTCCTCCTGTTCACTCTGGGTTTTCTACCACTCTTCTCCAAGTGGTTTTCAGGTCCTTTCCTTGCTGTCCACAGTTTGCTTAGCTCTAGACGTAACTCTTCCTTTTCTGTTCCTCACCAAAGTGAAGATTATCAGCAGATAACTGGAAATTGTGGGTTATTTGTGAGCACACCTGGGGCATGCTCTGTTTCTCTTGAGGAAACCAACAGTCCCACCTACAGCTTGTGGCTCTTCTGGTGGGTCCCAGGACAGGATCTGCAGCTCTGGTGAACACCAGAAACAAGACCCAGACTGTGCACAGAGGGACATGCTGGATTCACCCATCTCAGAAATGACATGTCCCTTTTTTCTGCCCATGCTCTGGCTCGTGACTTTATTCTTACACAGCATTGTGCAGTATCTCCTGAAAAAAAGGTGCTGAACAGGAGAGAAGGAGTTTATAATTTTGGTCCAGGACAGCTGGCGAGTCTTTCACCTTATATTAAAAACTCATATTGTGTTAGCAAACCCTCACTTGGGCCTCCTTTCCCTTCAAACTATCCCACACTCACTAAATCTACCTGAACAGCGAGCAAGAAAGAATTTAGTTCATTCCCCCCCAAAAAAATCTTGATTAAAAAACCCTACTTGCCAAGCTGATTGGAGTTGCTAATTGATCAGCAGAGCCACTGTTAGCCTGGGTACTTGGCAGTGGCAGCAGACAATTCCTGACTCGTGCTGACATGGGAAAAGACACAAGGAAAGCAGCAGGGCTGACTGTCCCCACTCTCTGCACTGGCCCAGGACTGATTCCAAATTCCACTTGCACAACTAACAGCTAAAGCAGGCCCAACATTTTCTGTAGCAAAACTGTCTTTGTGTTGAAAAATTACCCGCTAAACTCTGCTTTCCAGTAAATGCCAGACTGCTTTTCGCTCACCCCACTGCTACAGCTTTTCTTAGTTTATTATTTATGTCTCCTTTCACAATTTCCCACCTGCACCATCTCTATCGATGCGCATGAAATAAAAATCAATAGCAGCTGGTGGAACAGCACAGCAGTAGCTCTGGTGTTAGATCGCAGCCAGGAACCAGTGGATCACCCTGCTGAGAAAACAGGATCATTTTGTACACACGTGGTGGTGAATTCCTCTGCAGACCAGGACATTCTGGGGGGTTGATGCATGAGAAGTGGGGAGCAGTTGATCTTTAGGGATGTGGGGAGCTGGTCACACAGCTGGGAGACTGCAAGGAGCATCATATCTCACTGGTTCTGACTGTCCCTTATCCCTGATGCACCTCTGGTTCATCCCTTCCCTGCAGAGACCTGTTTTTCCAAACTGCCACCAACAGGGATTTCTACAAGCAAAATACAGGTGTCTCACTGTCCCCCTTACAAGCTCTTCCTCAGCTCTAGCACTTTGATTCAGCCCGTGTTGGATCCTATGGATCAGTCCCCTATGGCATGGGGAGGCTGGGTCTTGAGGGTACATGGCTAAGCCTGCATGAAATTCCAGTTCAACTTTGCAGAAGTATTTACACCGTCACGTGGTTCAAAAAAAATTTATATCCCACCTGGAATGAGCGATCCTAAGCCTTTGAAAGCAATGGCAATTGGATGTGTATGTCTTGCAAAGAGTGAGAAAGAGCAGAGCATAAATCTGGCCACTGTTCCTAGCAGAGAAACTGGAGAAGGTATTTGGTACCTCTGGTGTCTCCAATGCAGTATCCAACTCAGTCAGCAACATCCTGTTGCAATGGGTAATGGTTTTAAACTAAAAGAGAGTCAATTTAGATTAGATATAAGGAAGAAGGTTTTTCTGCTGTGAGGACAGTGAGGCTCGAGTTGTCCAGAGAAGCTGTGGATGTGAATTCCTGGAAATATTCAAGGCCAGGTTGGAAGGGGCTCTGAACAACCTGGTTTAGTGGAAGGGGGGATGGGTGATCAGGGATGATCTTTAAGATCCCTTCCAGCCCAAAATGTTGTAGGATTCTATGATCAGTCCCAAGAGACCCCGAATGACTCAGGAGCCACAGTCAGTGTCAAGCAGGATGATGCACTAATCACATTAATCACAGCAAAACACAAATGAGGCCATGGAACCACTAAAGAAACCTACACCACAACAGATTCTCTTTTGAGTTACACTTTTCCCTGTCCCAGCAGTTTCGTCTCCCTGTGTGCAGTTTTGCCTCGTTCCCTGTGGCACCAGCCTTATTTCCATCAGGAACAAGCAGAGCCCAGCTCGGACAGGGAGCAGCTTGCTGAAACCTCCTGTATCAGTGGCATTTATTGCTGAGCACCTCGGGTCGCTCTGGGAACACTGTGGAAGTAATGTGACTTCTGATGGCTGCCAGGTTTTCCCGTGTTCTCACCTTGAGAGCTCGCCCCCAGGAGATGGCAGCTCGCTGTGTTTGATGGTGCAGAGGGACTGGAGGGCACCAAACCTGGGCAGGCACCAGTGAAAGAACCATAGAGGTGGAAGGAGGAGGAGTGTGAGTGACTGGAAGTGCCCCATCCCCAGCTGCACTGCTCCCCACAAGCCTTTACAGCAGCCCAGAGGCACCTGGAGCTCCCTGGGACAAGGCAGAGGCCCTGCCACAAGCCTGCCATGGAGAAATGAAGGGCAAAATGGAGAATGGAAAGAAAAGAACACCTGGGATTGAATGAAATCATACCGGAATCCAAACAATTCCTTTATAACAGAAAGGATTATTAATATTCGAGGTAGCCCATGGCTCCTAAACTGCATCCTTCCCTCTGAAGGATGTTGCACATGCACTGTGTTAATGGTTTGAATCGATGATCTTAGAAGTCTTGTCCAGCCTTAATGATTCTGTGTACCCTGCCTCCTGTGTATGGAATTCTTCACTTATCTCACTGAGTTTTAGGGCTGGAAAGAAGTGGGGCAGCTCCAGGATTCTCTGCCAGGTCCTACCTCCAGGCCAGGAACCAAAGCTGCAGGTGTTGGGCCCAGGAGCAATTTCCTGTGCAAATTCAAGAGCTCTGAAAACAAAGGGAAAAAACTTTCCTCATTACCAAAGAGAAGCACTGGGGTACAGCTGGGCCCAAGGAAGAGAGATGCCTGATGCTGAGGGCACATCCTTCCCCTAGCAGGGATTTGGAGCACTGGTAATTGGTACATCAGACCTCATCCTCCTCCTCCTCACACTTACTGGCAGTGGAACACAGGAGGGCCTGGACAAAACCTCAAATTCAAACGGGATGTGTTGGCCTGAAAACCATTCACCAGGGTTTAAAGGCAGTGGCTTCACAGGCTGTGTTCCTGCTGGGGTAGAACTTCCCCAGGGGGAGGAAAAGAAACCAACACCTCCAGGAGATATCCATCCAGGAGATACATCCATCTGTGGGGGATTTCACCCCCATGTGCTCCTGGTGCTGAAGTGGGGGTGCACAGGACTCCTGGGGTGAGTGTAAAAGCAGCATCCCCTCTCTGCCTCTAACTCAGACCTAATCTAGCAACAGCAGGCTCCAGATTTTATAACTTGTAAGGCATAAGCATACCCACAAGAACTTTTAAAAATAGTGTAAAAAGCCTCACGTCTTATAAGGCAAATGAATAGTACAGTTGGGATCTGTTTCTCATTTTTTTGTACAACACACTCTTGCACTTTGCTGTTCCAGCCTTTAAAATAAACCTGTGCTGTATTTGCAAGAATCTCTCTGCAATCACAAGAGAGAGAAGAAAGGGAATTCTTACAACAAAAATTCACAACTTCCACAG
This sequence comes from Pachycephala philippinensis, assembly GCA_013397055.1. Classification (NCBI taxonomy): domain Eukaryota; kingdom Metazoa; phylum Chordata; class Aves; order Passeriformes; genus Pachycephala; species Pachycephala philippinensis. The sequence continues at coordinate 75,624 of VWZT01013814.1, forward strand.
AAATCACACCTTCCTAGACACCAGAGCTTGGTGTGAGAGGAGCTCTGCTGTTCGCAGGAGCAGAGACGGAAGTGGAAAATGCTGAAAACACGGCGTGGCTTCTGCTGCTCCATCTCCCAGCAAAGCACAGCCCAAGTCCAGCTGCACTCAGAGCTGCCAGGCCAGAAAAGCTCAGGAATTACCCCAAGGCTTTCTAGGAGCCCTGTAAGTCCCTGATGAGGCTTTGCCTTTGAAGGAAAAGCCATCCTTTCCAGTGGCAGCACCTGGCTGAGGCCTTGGTGTTCCCAAGCTCCCCAGATCACACACCTGAAGAGGGGGTCCTGCCTCCCTAGCAGTGCCAGCAGCAAATTAAACCAACCTGGGCACCATCTCTTGTCCCTGTCCCTGGGAGGATGGGGCAGAGCTCTACAACTCCCTGAAAGGAGGTGGCAGCCAGGTGGGGGTTGATGCCTTAGGTTTTAGCTTTTATATTTTTCCAATTCTGTATTCCCAGTGTGTAACTCTGCAGTGTCCTGTAGCCTGGGAGCTGCTGCTCTCTCATGCTGAGACAGACAGAACAAAGCCTCTCCAGGCTGCTCTCCAAGGACACCCAGCCCGGCCTAGGCCCAAAATGTGTAACCCAGCATCTTGAGAAGGGGGGCAAGCTGAGGGGAAATTCCATCATTAGCTGAAGTTTAATTGGTGAAATTGGGTTGAGANTGGCCTCTTTAGGCATCAGGGTCAGTCTCTTCTCCCGAGTAACAAGGGACAGAACAAGAGGAAACAGCTTCAAGTTGTGTCAGGGGAGGTTTAGATTGGATATTGGGAAAAAATTCTTAATAGAAATGGTGGTCAGGCATTGAAACACTTTACCCAGGAAAGTGGTGGAATCGCCATCCCTGGAGGTGCTCCCAAGACGTGTAGATGTGGTACCTGGGGACAGGGTTTAGTGGTGCACCTGGCAGAGCTGGGTTAATGGTTGGACTCTAAGGTTTTAAATGTCCTTTCCAACCTCGATGATTCTATAATTCCATGAAATGTGAAAAGGGAGCTTTGGCTCCAGGGCCAACAGGACCAGGATTTCATCTCTCCGAGGACATAATTCTGTTTAACTTCTGCACTCTGAGCTAAAGCAGCCCCAGCAGAGATTTGGGCCCTGTGCTGGGATGGGGGGAGGTTTTTGAGCAGACTCCGGCCAGTCTGCAGAACAACTCTTTGGAAAAACAGCCCATTACAAGCAGGTACTTTGTCTCAAACTTCGTTTGCTGGGCTCCATTGGCCTCCTTGCTGCTCTAAGGCCAGGAGTTTTGACACCTCCTTTGCCCAGCAGAAACCCAGTGTTTTAACAAGCCAGAGAAAGCATCCTTCTTTTTCTACCTCTTATCCTACAAATGGACTCTCTGCAAGCCAGTGGGAGCAGCTACCAGCACTGCTGGGACTCCTGGTCTGTCTCCATCCTGTGGCAATATTTCTGACCCAAAATAGGGGTTCAAGCATGGGCTATGGGTCCTGGCTGGAGCTGAACATTACCTCAGTCATTAAGTTGCTTACAGAAACACAGGAAAAACCCACTTTAAGACTAGGAATCCTCAAGGATCTGGTTCTCCAGCTCAGTCTGCTCCTGGAATTATGTCAAGCTACCCAAAGCAAGTGGAGAGGAGACTGCAGCACTCATTAACCCAGGGGCATATTTATATGAGTGTTTCCTTGTCTCTCTGCCCACCAGTTGGCTCTTGTGGGTTTTGTAAAAATGACTTAAGCTGCAAAGAACCGTGTCCTCAACAGCTTTAACCTTTTCCATGCCAGCTACCCTGAGCACAAACTGCAGCCTGCACCCTGCATCCAGCAGGAGAAGGGGAAGGAGGTGTTAAACCAGCGTGTGATGGGCACTAGTGCTGTCAATAAGCTCTCAGCTCCACTGATGATGAGAGGAGGAAGAAAACACACACTGAGGACAAAATCTGTCTTGTTAGGATAATTTTGTCCAGCCTCGAGGTGGGGATTTACTGTCTGGGTTGTACAAGCTGGATTGAAGCTTTAAACAGCTTTGCCTTGATGGCTCTGGTTTTTCTGGCTTCAGCCCCAGTTCCTGAGCTCCCAGCCTGTTTCCAGCTCCTCCAGACCTGGGCTAAGGTATACAGGGGAAGTTCTCACTCCACTACATCACCCCAAATGTTTATGCCTGGAGCAAACTCAAGAGCACCTCCCTGACTCTCAGGCAGTGGAAGCCAATGTCAAGAGCAGGTCACGCTCATCCATGGATCAGAAAAGCCCTGGGAAGGCAGCAGGGTGGACAGCAGTTAGGTGGGGACATAGCAGGGACCTTGCACAGCTGGTAAAGAAATTATGAATCAGAAAAAAAAAAATATGAATCATGCCTGAATGCAGACCCCACTGCCAATAATTCCCACTCTTGGCTCAATTACCACTGCTCTTCTTGCAGCTGCACACATGCAGTCATTACTGAGCATTTTGGCTAAACTTACTTTGTCTTCTTTTAATGTCTGCCAGCTGAAGCAAAGGTCTCCATGCAAGTAGTGTGCACCATGACACAATCCATGACACTTTCCTGGGGAGCTCTGAATCCCATCAAGCAATAAATTGATTACAGCATGGAAAACATACAGAATCTTCATATTTCCTCTCTGGAAAAGAGACACCAGTGTGGTCCTCGTGAAAAGCTACATCTCATCCTTTCAGAGGAAAAGCACCACCCCCGAGCAGGAATAAACTGAGTTATTGCTAATGTGATGAACTGAGGTCATAAATAAGGTCTGCCTTCCCTCTAGGATAATTTTCTGGCAGTGATCTCTGAGCACACACCTTGCTCCTACTTTCCTGATGCGAGATGTGCCATGCACAAGGCCACAGGGTTGCATGGTTCTAATCCCACACATCAGATGCAGCATCTCAGGGGGAAGGGGAGGACAGGAGGGCACAACAAGAGCTGTTTTATGCCCCCAAAGTCCAAATGTGGAAGGTTGTAGCCCAACAAACCCACATGGCCATGGCCATCAGAACACAGATCAGCCTAACTCAGGAGGAGATGGTTTTGGAAATCTAAACTCAGGGAAGCAGTCACCGCTATTTCTCCAGCTTCCAGCCCTTTTCAGCACAAGGTTTTCCCAAGACAGATGTGGTTTCTGTGCCTCTCTCTTGCACAAACTCCTTAAGTGTTTGCTGGAGCCTTCATGGATTTTTTAGCACCTGTATCCACAGCTGATCAAGGCACTGCGGTTGTCCCACGAGCACCAGCCTTCCATGGGAAGGTGCACCTCCTTTTGTGTGTGCTGAGTTTCTGCTCACTTCCTCCTGGTCTTTCTGGTGGGAAAAAAACAGTGAAAATCCAGTTCCAGTCCTTCCTGACAGTGCCAGTATGTTTTCAACACTTAAGGGGCAGTCAGCATGGCACACACAGCATTCATGAGGTTTATGATTCAAGCTCTTCCTTTTCTCAGTAAGTTTTCCAAAGTAGGTGTCTCAAGATGCCCATCTAACAAAGCTAGAAGACATAATTGTCCTGACACTGATAAACACAGTTGTAACCCTAATCCTAATTGCTCTGTGACCTCTGTGATATTTATGTCATGGGAAGGCTTGCTGGTTGAGAGTTCCCTCGGGTAAAACCATGCCAAACTTCTGGTGAATTACTGTCAGCTCATGTTAAGGCTTTCCCAAAGGAACTTGTCCATTGCCAGCAATAAATCTCAAATAATGGAAGATTTCAGTCAAAGTCTTGGTGTATCTACCCCTGAGAAACCATTTCAAACAGAAACCTCCAGAGTTGCCCAGGCAGGTTTGACACAAACCTTGGCCTTGACACTCAAATTTCAGGAATAGCTGGTAACTGGCTAGAGGACATGTGGGTTTAGACACATGAAACCCCTCTTGGTTGCAAATCATTAAACCCAGAGCAAAATGAGTCCCTGCAGAGAGCTGCAGCACTCACTGCATGATGACTGACCCTCCATCACTTTTTCCAGACAAGCTGGCATGAGCAGCAGGACACCCCAGAAGTGAGACTCTGACCTCATATGTGCTTGGCTCTGTAATGCTGTGTCTGCAGAAAACAAGGAGTGATGAAGGAAAAAGTCAGTCCAGGAAGCTTTGTATACACATCAGGAATCATACATAAATAATTAGCTCTTTTTTTTTTTTCCAAGAGTCAGCTGCTGGAAACTGCAAGAGCACGCCAGAGAAATGTCTGGCATGGGAGTGTTCCAGGCCAGGTTGGATGGGGCTTGGAGCAAACTGATCTAGTGGAAGGTGTCTCTACCCGGGGTAGGGGGGTTGGAAAGAGTCAGTCCTGAAAACCCCTTCCCACCCAAACCATTCCACGATTCTGTGAATCTATGAAAGTCTGGCTTTCTAATTCAGACCTGGTCCTAAGCAGAAGTTTGGGGCTCTCTAAGTGGTCACAGGGTGCACAGTTCTCATGCTGCCATCACAAATCCTGCTTAGCAGAATTATCTTTATTCCCAGAGAGGAATGCACACTTGGTCTGCTCTTTTCTGACAAAATTCAGCTGTAAAAGCAAGGCTTTCTTGGAACCTTGACTGTAAAAGTGTTCTGGAAAGTGTGCTAAGTAGGGGAACAAAGGATGACCCCACAAAAGCACTGATATTTAAATATTACAGGATGATTACACAACCCCATAAGCTCCCAGTGAATAAAACTTCTTAGGAGAGATCTGAGCCCACAGTTTTACACTGGAATTGTCCCAGACACAACAGCAAAGATTTAAAATGTAAATTAATGCATCTATCAAGCTTATCCAGCATTATCCTGATTAACGATAAGCATGTTCGAGAAGACTTTTACACCTAAAAGTTTTAACCAACTCTTGTAAGAGAGCAGGAGGGAATCAAACACCAGGAGAACACATCTGCAGGTGGGCACTGAGACGGTCCTGCAAGGATGTCCGTGCTAGAGATTCACAGGTGTGCAAATCTCTTTGGTGTCTCTGTTGCATTCATTTTGTCTTGCATTGGTTTGTTGGGAGGGAATTTGTTTCTTCTTAGCTTTTTGCCTCCTTTTAAAATGGCACATCTCATGTCTGTGTCTTTCTTAGGAAATACCATGCTGCTCACAGGGACTCTCACTGGCCAATATCCAAGTTACCTGGTGTCCTCCCTTTATCCCCTGCCTTCTCCTCCATTTCCCAAGACTACAGATAGCCTGTTGCAAGGAAATCCTCTTCTTCCTGACTGCTTGGAGAGCAGCTAGTCTCAAGGTCACTTTTGTATATAAATTGCAGATATCACATTAGCACCACTATTCAGGCATTCAGAACCAAGTCTAAACAGGAGAGCTCATCAATTCAGCTGTCTCATGGCCTAGACCTTCACCATTATCCATGGCTTTCTTTCCTTACTGATTACAGTACAGCAGATTCATTATTATTATTTTTAATTTGGTTATATACAACTGCATGGTGTCTTTTAATTGCCTTTTCTTTTTCCAATTGAGCCGCTAAGGGATGTAAGCAAATTATATGGCTTAACAATTCTGCCTGCTGCAGACAGACTTGTGTGGCCAACACAGCAAAGACACTGTGAAAACATTACCTTTTACTGGAAGTGTAAACTCAATAAACCCCCAGGAGAGCAATAAAAATGCAGTAGCCAGCAGATTTAACAAGGACATGCTCAGTGCACAGTGTAATCTTATTATGTGCTTAATGCCCAGTGGAATTACAGGAATTTGATTTAGCAACATCAGATTTCAGTTTCTCAAATTATACTGACTGCTTATAAATTAAGACTGCGATTTGGGATAATTGCTTTTCATTTGCATTGGCAAAGCCCATATATTATATTTATTCTCACTACGCTGTTTATATGTTTGAAGTGTCACAGAGCATTGCCTTTGGGACTTAAACTGGGGTGATGGAGAGCTTTCCTTTGCATCAACGACACTCATGTTACTTCCCCATTAAATCCGGGTAAATGTTCTACCCTGGTGATCTTTATATGCTTGAAAGGTCTATTTTATGGTTTCCCAAACCTGACTGAGCAGAGTGAAAGATGAGTGAGTTCTGGTGAAGGACTCGGTTTTCCTCTCCATCAGTCTGAGCTGTGACATATTCATTGGAAAGCCACTGACCTGCAGATGTGCAGTGAAGGAATAAGCACAACAGTGCCCTCCCAACCATACCAACATCATGCTCGGGAGTGTTTTCTCTCCATGTGACCATTTTTTGGTCTCTGCCACTGCAGGGTGTGAATGAAGTGGGGAGAATGAGGCAGTGAGTGATTAATTACTCCTGGGGAGGGCAGTGGTGATGTCAGCAGGGCCACCAGAGGACTGGCAGGTAATGCTTGCAGGGCCATGAAGTGTATCAGTGAATGGCTGTTGAACTGCACGAGCACATCGTGAGCACTTGAACTCTGGGACAAATCATTTCATCTCAAGAGAAACTAATGAAATAATTAAATAAAATGGAATGAGCAAAGGGCACAGGAACGATTCTGTAAGAAGACAGGAAATACCTTTGCTGCTGATTTTGGCTTCCATGTCTAAGACATCTGTAAAATCTTAAACAACCAACTCTGTGCAAACTACAATGTACAGTAGAATGACTTGATTTACTGAAGATCGTTCAAACTGGTTCCCAAAGCCCCCAGTTATCAGCATATCCTGGTCTGGAAAACCTCCACTGCTCTGAAGTCATTAAAAGATCATAATGAGTTGATTAAAAAATTAACTAGGCAACAATTCAATTAAGCCTTGTACCACTGGGCAACAAATGTAGCTGCAGTTGGTAAACACATCAACAAATTGCTGAGCACAATTCACATCTCTTTGCTTTCTGCACATGAATCCAATGGCTCTCACCCAAGGATGAGGGGAATAAAGTGTCATTTAAGCATTTTGGGATGGCCATGGATATTTGGTGTGAAACACAAATATCATCCTTTTTTTGATGAAGTAGAACTGATCCATCCAGCCCTTTAGCCTGAGATCAGGCTTAGGTGGCAAATCAACTCTGGATAACTCAGGGACAGCTACAGAATTTTTCTGACTCCAGACTTATTTGGAAATTTAACTTATTCCTTAACAATATTGTATAAAACCACAGTGAAGTCCTCTAGCATTTTCCTAGGCTTCAACTCATATTTGCTCAAGGAACAAAAAAATTTGAACACTATCCCAGTGGCTGCTGGAACAAGGCTGCAGCCCAGGGCTTTCCTGGATTTTAGGGAGCCTTTTCCCAGGGTGAATAAGAGACTAGAACACCATTTCTGCAGCCCTGAGATCCTCCATGAGCACTGCAGGATACCTGTGCTGGTGGTCAGCACTATCCCAGTGCTATCACATGCTCCGTGCTGGAGTCAGCCCATGCCACCTCTCCACCTCGGAGGCTCCACAGAGGCAATTTCTCTGTCTGCACGGTCACCAAAAGGGTTCCCCATGGCAGTGCAGAGCCCCAGCATCCCCCTAAAGCCCTGGAGAACCTACCCAGACTTGTTCAGAGAACAACTGCACTGGAGCTGGTCTTTAAAAGCACAGAAGGGTTCACCCAAGATCAGCAGGAGAGAGAGAGAAAGCCAAAATGTCACATTTACCTCAGCGCTCCTGGCAGCTGAAAGCAGGGAGACCCGTTATAGCTCTTTTTTTTCACTTCTCCAGCTCTGGTTCCCAGAAGGATTGTGTTCAGAGCTGTTTCTGGCAGTGTTTTGCATGCACTTTTAATCTGCCCCATCTGCACTCAGGGAGATGCCGTTCAGCCGCCTTTTCCAGCACCGCGCCTTGGCAGATTTATGCGTGTCGGCTCTGCGCTGCCGTGCTGCACTGTGCTGTTAACCTTCATTAAGATGTTTTAATAATTGAATAAACGATGTGCCAGACATGCAGTTTAACCTCAGAGTGTAGCGAAACAGAGGACACAATATTAACTGCAGCCCTGGAACAAATATCACCATAAATACCACTAAGTAGGTATCACACAAAAACACCTGCCCTTGACATTAAAATACATGCTCAGCCACACTGAGAGGGGAATACAATACATGATACATTACATCTTATCTGCATCTCAATGCCATTAAATGAGCATGGTTAATGCTTTAATAATCTGCCAGGGAACGCTGTGGGCCCTACATCTGAGCTAACCCATAAAAGAGGAAACTCTCTCATCTGTTGCCTCGAGCAAGATGAAATACCATGGGCCTCCCTTGGCAAAGAGGGGCTTTTTTGTGCAATGACATAGAGAGGGTTCAGGAGTTCTGTCACTGGCGACACTTCAAAGAGTGACATCGAATTAGGGCAGGAGGACAAACTCACAGAGATGCTTATTGGTCCCAGTGGAGGGAGGATAAGGGGTCCCACGGGAAGTGAGGAGGTGTTGGGGAGGCGTGTAAGAAATGAGGGATGGACAGAAGGCCTTTCCCAGGGTCTTGCACTGTAGATCTGCCTGCTGCTGAGCAGGTGGCCATCTCCCAAATCCTTGTTTGCACCTGATCGCCATCTCCCAAATCCCTGTTTGCACCTAATGACCACAGGTGGTTCCATCACCCACAAATGTGTCTATCTACTTCCCATAAATGTGTCTATCTACTTTAAACCCTTTTAAAATCTTTGGCCTCTACAGTTACAGGATGCAGCATGATCCCTTTCTGACCCACCCTGTAAAGAAATACTTTCTTGAGGTTTTGCACCCTCCTAACATCCTCCTGGCCACCGATGGGCTTTAAGGAGGTTGTTGCATAGCTGTACTCCACACCCTGCATGACTTCACAGATCTCCATCACACCCCTTTCCCAAGATTTCCCTGTGTGCCAGTTTCTGATAGATCTTATCCTTTTAATCAGTGAGACTTGGTCCACCAAAAGCATTCAGAGCCTCCTTGCTTGGCCAGCTCCAAACCTAGGGAAGTTTGGGCCAAAAAGACATTTTGGGACAGGGTGGGTTTCTCTGGATGTACTCAGTGACCAGCAGGATGAGGAGATTCAGCTTGCCAGAACTCACAGGCCAGGCTGGAGATTAATTTTCCAGCTTTTAATTTATCTGTCTCACCCAGGAGTTCACTGTTTTCCCGTCTTTAAATAAATATTTATTTTCTTGTGCTTATAATTTTTTGGGTAGTAATAAAACAGCTTCAAAGATCAAAAGCTCTTGGGGGGTCTTTCGGCACCTTCAAGGAATTAAAAAAAATGAGCTGGGTTAGAGGGGGCTGCCCTGCTTCCAAGCAGACTTGCAGGCACACATGTTTCCAAGTGATGCTTTCATTTCGAAAGGAAGCAAAGAAACCAACTTGAAAGTCAGTAATTTTCTAATTTTCTTCTATAGGATAAAAAACTCTAATGAAGAGCTTTTGTTGGAAGATTTGGGAAGGCAAAATCCAGAGCCAAAGTGCAGGTACAAGGTTTTCTTCATTTGCATTTGCACCTGCTAGCAATCAAACGGGAATTTACTGGGATCTAACACTTCCTGATCCCAGTCATTTTACTGGAAAAGAAATTCCAGATGTGGGAATTTCTAAGTAAATTTTTAACTAAATTTCTAATTTCTAACTGAAATGACACTTTATCTGGGTTCATTTCTGGCAACCATTTCTGTTTATTTGCCCATAAGGTAACGTGAAGGAAATCAGCAAAACCCAGCAGAAACCAGTTGCAAGACTGAGCTGTAGAGGGGAAAAAAAAAAAAGAAAGAAAGAAAAAAACAAACAAACAAAACAAACAAACAAACCAAAAAAAAAACCAAAACCAGAAAACAGTGTCCCTTTGGGAGAAAGTGTTGGTGCCATTGAAACCCACATCAAAATTTCCAGTGAGTTTAATAAGGACATGATTAGGCCCCATGCCTGGTTCTGCTGGCAAAGGAGAATTATCAGTAAAATGCTAAGGAGCCTCAGTGGAGATTGATTTCAGCAAGAAATGAATATGCAAGGCTCCCCATTCTAGCTCTAATTCTGGGTACTGCAACATGTGATCCCAATCCAAACTGGGAAGGAGAATTCTGTAAGTACAAAAGCCATTACACTCCATGTTTAGAGAGTAGCTGGCATGTCTGAAGCAGAGATTTCAATCAAGCTATGCTTACCCAAAGGAGTTTTCTTCATGTTACAAGCCCCAGCAGATTTTCTGCTGGGACAGAATCACTTTCTGCCTAGTTTTTGGTCTACGTGGAAAGTCACACCCCACACTGTTTTTCTGTCACTAGCACAGAGAACAGCCAGTCCCAGTTCAGCTGTGGCTCCTATAGGATTCATTTTAGTGTGCTTAAGCTGAATTTTATCCCTTCCCATAGCATTCCATCACCTCCTTATTCGTCCTTTAGGAAACTGGCCCCACACCCACCAGGCTTTCCTCTGTGTCCAGGGAAGGGACAGGAAAGCCAAGCTGGGCACAGGTGGCATCCCTGGTGGCCCCTGAGGGATGCTGCAGGAGGTGAAATATGTACTGCAGGATGTTAGAAGATGGAAGAGAGCTGCTGCTCCCAGCCACATCTCCTGGGCCCCTCCACTGGAAAGAGTCAGAGACTCGCTCAGGCAGGAGAGCAGCCCCTCTTTATCTCTGAGAGGGTCTCCAGCACCATGGTGGGGTGAAATAGGGAAAACAAACCACTCATTCAACCTGTCTGCAGGGGGGTTGAATGTGAAATTCAGATTAAACAACCCATGTAATGAAACATCCTAAATTCCCATTAACAAAAATCATAGCTGCAATCAGGAAGGATGAAGCACAGGGTCACATTTCCCCTTCTGGCACTGTCCCTCTCTCACACCCACCCTCATGCACCACACACACTCCCATATCCACAAACGCACAATCCTTCTCCTCCTGCCCTGCTCCCGTGTGCATTTATAGGGAGGATGTGCTTTCCAAATGGTGGCCCACCACACCTCAGCAGCGCCAGGGCCAATGACACAGAACAGTCCACTTGCCTTGGGATTTCCAGGGCTTTTAAACATGATCCAGGATGAGCATATTCTAACAGATTTAAAAGTTAAAATCCAGATTAGAGCACGTCCTTCACATTGGCAGTCATTTCTGCAAGCCACTGACCCCCCTGAGCATCCCCACTGCCCTCCACAAGCCCTGGCTGCATCCCCTCCATCCCGTTCCTCTATCGGACCAGACTTCACCTTCCAAAAAGCCTCTCCAAAAAGCTTTGCATGTCTGAGCCTAATTGTTTTATCAGAGCAAAGCTTGAATTATGCTTTTAAAGTAGAGAAGACTCAGCAGAAGACAGGTTAAAGCACAGGGGGCTGCAGAGCTCCCTCCCCACCAATGTCCCGATGGTGCCGGAAGCGTCCCATGGTGGCAGCCTTGCAGGATGTCCCAGATCCCGCTGTGCCTGCCTCCACCTGGACAGCAAAGAGCCGCCCACACCGTGCTGGGAACAAGCTGAACTAAACAAACACCATCTGCCACTGATGCTGCCAACCAGAAAACGCTCACCACACTGCAAACACTGATGGAGCCGCGGAACGTCAGGAGGGTCAGCGAGACGACGCCGTGTTCACGAGCTCTAATCTCCTTACGTCTGCGCCAGGTGGCTGAAAAGCTTTTATTGGGGTGGGAGACCTGCAATTCTCCATAAATGATTCTTTCCAGAGGGGCAGGTTTTCTGTTTTAACTTCTAGCCCTGCAATTCCTGGTGAAGGTCATTGGCTTTATGCCATGGTGGTTTTAGGGAGAAAATCTGAGTGAAGCTGATTTAGTCAAATCTGTGAATGAGCTGGGGACCAAAACAGCTTATTTAGCCATGGCAAAAATTAGCAAAATTGTACACTTCCACAAAGGAATGGAAAGGTTAAAATGACAACCTCATCTGTCATTCCTAGCTTCCAAGCATTTGGAGAAACTGCAACCCCTGTCTTGCTCAAATACAGCAGGTGCAGGACTTAGATGGATGAGGTGAGACTGCAAGAGCAGCTCAGACATCAAGTAACCAAGCAGCCCTTTTCTCCCCCAAGAAGACAGGAACACATTCTCCAAAGGCAAAGGATTCCAGACAATTCATCAAAGAGCAGCAGCTGTTATTGATGATTGTTTATCTGGAGACCAAATTCCCAACCAGATTCCTAAGCCAGACTCAGATAACTCACACCTGCTGAAAAACAACAAAAAATTACCTTTAAAGTTATAGAATCATTAAGGTTGGAAAAGAACAGATCATTGAGTCCAACCATGAACCCAACACTGCCAGATTCGTCACTAAACCATCGCCAAACCAACCTAAGCACCACATCTACAGCTTTTATGAGCACATCCAGAGACAGTGACTCCCCCACTTCCTCAGGCAGCCTGTCCCAATGTTTGACCACCCTTTCGGTGAAGAAGTTTAAAAATCCTGAAGAATCTCTTTGTTTTACAGAACAGCAAACCCACAAAGACACATTGCCAGTGTCAAAGTGCAAACACAACTGAAATCAGAAGGAGCAAGTGTGTCCTGGCCACATGGATCCATGGTAGTGGGACCTTCATGACTGTTCCTTGAGTATTTCTGCTCACAGCCTCTTGCAAGGCCACAGTGATGCCTTAGGTTTTAACTTTCCTATTTTTCCAATTCTGCATTCCCAGTGTGTAACTCTGCAGTGTCCTGGAGCCTGGGAGCTGCTGCTCTCTCATGCTGAGACAGACAGAACAAAGCCTCTCCAGGCTGCTCTCCAAGGACACCCAGCCCGGCCTAGGCCCAAAATGTGTAACCCAGCATCTTGAGAAGGGGGGCAAGCTGAGGGGAAATTCCATCATTAGCTAAAGTTGAATTGGTGAAATTGGGTTGAGATGCAAATGGACCAAAGCTATAAAAGTGTGAAGAATTCGTGACTCGAGGTCCATCTTGGGTGCAGCCTTTGGCCTGCCCTGTACCTCTGAAGGCCTTTCAAATAAATATCCACCTTTATTCCCTTACTCCTGTCTAGTCTCTGTTTCTAGGTTGGCCTCTTCAGGCATCAACAGGTCTCCTTGCAAGAGCTGGGAAGCCCAAAATGTCCGTTCCTTTCCCACTGAGGCCACAGATGGGGCATCTGGTGACAAACACCATCCCCTCTGCCCTTGGGCTGCTGCTTCCATGGGCATGAAGCACATTGGGTGGAGCACTTTGTTCCACTCTCAGCCACATTTATGGCTCTTTTCCTGCTCACTTGAATGGATGCTTCCCCCAGCTGAGACGTGGTATTTGGCCTGCCATGAATTCACCTCTGGGTTGGAATCAAAGCACTTAGCAGGACTGTCCTCAACCAGACTCTGCAGTGAAAACACCACAAACACAAACACACCCAAGCACATAAACATCATTCCCCCTGCCTGCCTCTTTCTAGGATGCCAAAGTCAGAGGGGGAGGCACGACCTGGTGTGGAAAACAACCCTTCCTAATCGTCCAATGCTGCGTTACCAAAGGCTTCGGTAGTGCTGCTCCACGTCGGTGACAGATCTGCTCAGCTGGGGTTACAGGAAGGTTGTTGTTCTCAGGGTACAAGGGCCCTTCTGCTTTCCAGCCCAATAGCTGCACCTAACAAGAACATTGCTGGTAAATCATGTGTTAGCAACTTATTCCTGGTATAATCCAACCAGGTTTATTGTTGGCAGAATGAGGATTTCAGCAAGGCACAGGGTGGTTTTTTCAAAAGACCACACCTAATTAACTGCATGTAAAGTAACATTCATTATTCCTTTCTCCACAGCAGAAACTAAAGAAACAGGTACGCCAAGCAAGAAGAATTGAGATTTTTTTCCCTGATTGCCTTCTGTGTCCCAGAGGCTGAGTTTTGCCTTTTGTTATGAATGAGTTGACTTTTCCCAGACTGTCAACTCGCAATCCTTTTGATTTTACATCTTCCCTGAAAGCTCCCCTTGCAAATGCTCTCCACCATTTCCTCAGGGAGCTCTTCCCAATATCAATATGCAAATGCTGAGATCACAAACCCCTTATTCAATCCACGTACTCCAGTAAAGACAATACAGAAGACAAGCATCCCCTGCATCCTCATCTACGGTACCTATCCTGCTACATCGGGGTTAGCCCCTTGTAGGAAAGGACTATTTTGTTAATTGGCCTGCTTATAATCTGCTGGGATAATCCTTTTCTTGCTGGGGAGCTGTATCTGACCTCTCTCCAGCAAATCCTACATGGCAGCTGGGTAGGAAAGGCCACATCTGGGTGCTTTTGTCACTTCACAAGAAGCATCCTGTTACAGAGATGATTTATTTAGTCCCAGACAACAAACAGACACCCCACTGCTAATATCTCTAACGACATGTTCACCCTCCAGTTAGCTACCAAGAAAACACTTGTAGATCATTGCTTCTGTATAAATCTTCTCATTTGGTAGCTCCATATAGCTTTCTCCTAAAAAGCCCCTGTGGCTCTTTAAAATGCTAATTAATCTGTAAATGGCTTTTTCTTTTTACATCAAACCACCACTTATACTTTTTTCTTATTCTCCTATAAATAGAAGCTCCCAACAGGTAAATGGAAAAGTCTTCCTACGTTTGTTACCTAACAGGCACGTGTATCTCTCCCATCTCTTCTCCAGGCTGTATCCTGAGGCTGGACATGAGCTGGACACTGCTCCATGGCCAGGCAAGCCCCGGAAGGCTGAGGGAGCAGGCAGAGCCCTCAGGATGCCTATTTCCATGTGGGTCAGGAGGGGTGTGAGCACAGCAATGTGACTGCAGTGCAGATGTCTGTAACCCTTTGGGATGCTGATTGCCCTGACTCAGTGCGAGGTCCTCAGCCAGCTGATAGCATCACAGCACAAGGAGGGTAATCATTTCTGATTGCTGCAAGGTACTGCAACAAAAGCGTCTCAGGGCTCCTGTTCCATTTTGGCATCTGCTCCACGCAGCATTACTCATCATCTACAGAGACCTCTTAGACTATTAAGTGAGGAAGTGGAAGACTTAGTCTTTTCCAATCACTGTACCACAAGTGCAGCTTGAGGAATGAACACTCAGCCCAGCTCCCCTGTCCCCACCCAGCCTGTCCTCCCCTCCTCATGCTGAACACATTAACTCCTACAGAAAATATTTACCTGCATTAAATTTGGTGGGAACTGGAATCCAAGCCCCTCAAAGAGAAAAAAGCCAAATATACATTAAACTATAATAGAGACAACTGTGTGTTCTGCAGCTTGGAGGCATATAGCATTCCCTCATTAAAACCTAAACATCAAATAAATTAATTGTACATGGCAACAATAGGAACTAAACCTGGTCTGTGTTTTTAAGGCATCCTAATTGAAACCAGACCTGGGTTTGCACTTCCTTTGTGGTCCAGGTGGGCACTCATCCTATGATCATAATGAAGGTGCTACAAAGGCTTTTCCCCAGCCCTGCAGCCCCTGTTCAAGATCACAGCAGCTTGCTGGGTTTGAGAGCTTTCTTCCTCTGGTTATACAATGTGGGGAGAGGAAGCAGGAGTTGTTATTGCTGCAGCGAGCTCGGGCTTTTGATAATATTAAACTGTTTAGGTTGGATGTGAAACCTGACTTTGTCGAGAACCATATGGTGCTTAAACGATGTTGTTGCCTTGCAAGTCTGCAGGGTGGAAAACAGGGCCAGATTCCACAATATCTGCAAATTACCAAAGCTGTGAATTTAATGAAGAAGGAGGAAAGATTAAGGATGTTCTGGTTTTGGTGGAAAAGGTATAAGTGAGCACAGGACTATCCAAGGGGGAGAGAAGAGGCTACTGCAGTAAATTGCAGAGCACACTCAGGTGTGGATTTAATCATGAGCAGTGAGGAAGAAGGATACTTCAAGGAGTTCAGACCCCATGAGCCTTAAGCTGAGACCTCACTTCTCACAGGCTAAAGGGAACATCATCACCATACATCTTCTTTAATAACTATAATAATCATCACGCTTTTCAAAACTTTATTTGGTGATTAATTGTTTGATGATAATGCTCAGTAGTGATCACCTGCAAGGTTTTTAAGTTTCCATTTTATTATAACACAGTATTTGCTGCATCAACCTTTAGTCCTTAATAGGTGACAGTCCACCCAGAGAGTGCACTGCACCAGAAGGATCTCAGTCAGGATCTGTGGGACCAGAAGATGTTCTCTCAAGTGTGCCTGATATTTTCTGCCTCTTCAGCAGTGCTGTATGTAGGTGGTGAAGTGCCCCAGCATCCTTCGAGATGAAAAGTGTCATGTATGTGTAAAATAATACTGTTAAATCAGGGAGGAAAATATGCACACAGAGCCTGAAAGCATGCCATACTGGCAGGAATCACCGATCCAGACTTCCTGACAAGCAACGAGAGCCATGGGATTAGTTCTCCCCAGTGTGCCCAGATCATATATTATTTTTCTGCTACATCAAGGACTTTTATTGAAAAAAGAAAAAATTAAAAAACAATAAAACAACAAACAAAAAACCACAAAGGGTTTTTTTTTAAAGGCTCTTTAAAAATTCTCCTTTAATTTATTCTATTCATCTCGGGAAAGGCAGAACTACTGGAAGAAACACCTTTGATGTAAGAAAGCCTCTATGACAGAACCGGAGCTGGCAGATGAATCCATTGCCTTCCTTGCCTGGATCATGGGAAAAGCCCTCAGGGGGCTGTTACTAGAGGACAGAGATGAATTTCTGTGGCCCAAGGCTTCCAAGAGCTGCACAAAAATTGAAACTATTCAGATGGTCTCATTGGCATCTGCATC
This sequence comes from Pachycephala philippinensis, assembly GCA_013397055.1. NCBI lineage: Eukaryota > Metazoa > Chordata > Aves > Passeriformes > Pachycephala > Pachycephala philippinensis. Next base: position 92,221 of record VWZT01013814.1, read on the forward strand.
CAGCTCTGGCACTGCTGAAGGCCACGGCTCAAACAGGATGCACCCCTTCCTTCCAAGCCACTGCCTCCATGGCCCATTGCTGGGACAAGTCCCATGACACAACCCCATGGAAAAGGCCCACCTAAACCCAGCCCAGGTGTTCTGTTCTGTCAGACAGCAGTTCCAGTTCTCCAAAGGTGAACACCTGTGTAAACAGGACCCAAGAAGCCCAAGTGAAGGACATCCCACAGCCTCCACGCTGTTCTACCACATCAGTTTGCAATCCTTACATTAAAAGTTGTGAGTAACATTTAGTCTTGCTGCAGGTCAGGTTTAGTTTGTTTCCCTCCTTTTTGCAGCTGCTTTCGGTACCTGAAGACCATCTGGACATCTCAGTCTTCTCTGGACCAAAGGATCCCCAGCTGAGTGGCTGCATTGCCCCATCTGAACTAGCAAGAGACAAGTTACTGTGGACCAGGTGGAAACTTATCCTTTATTAACACCATCATCCCTTTCTGTCCCTGGCTTTGTTTCTCACCATGCACTCAGTCTGAGCTCAGCTCCATGCCAGGCAAACCAGCTCCTCTTTGTTCTCTGCCCTTATGAGATCCAGCCACCTGTTTTTCACACTAGACTTCCTAATATTTCAGGACTGTATTAACTATTAATACCCACAGGCACTCTTTTCCCCTTTTTCTATCTGAACAAGTGAACTGGGCCCTCTTAGTGGGAACTCCTATGATTCTGGAGCCAGCTGTCCCATCCCAGCACCCTTCTTTCCCCCTCCAGTCACCCACTTCTCCCCAGAAGATACTCCAGGACTTTGTGTCAGGGAGAGCTCGTGCTGTCCCAGCTGTCACAAGCTCACTGACAACAAATTAGACCTCATTTCAAGGCCAGCTCTTGAGGGACTTACCCAGCAATTTTCTCCCACTCCCCCGCAAAATTCACCTTTTAGCAAAATCCACTGCTTCTTTCTTATAGACATTTTTATATCCCCTCACCTCCAGTTCTTGTATTATTCTTCCCCTGTCAGCTGACCTTGTCATTTTTCACAAGGCACTATATCCACTTCACTGAATCCAGCTAGGAAATGCCATAGATCTAATCTACGCCTAGAAAAATCCATTATTTTATCAAAGATATCAGGTTTATACATCACAACCTGTCTTTGCTAGACTCGGGCTGCATTCTCTCCAATTTCCTATTTAACTTCATGCTTTATTTTTCATTTCTATCCATATAATTGGGGTCACAGCAATAGGCTTCACTCTCTCCTTATATACAGAGCTGTCTTTCCTGTACCTTCAGTCATCATCTATTTCTCCAGTTTGATGTACTGAAGAGCCACCACTGCTCCTGAATGTGCATTTTCCATGCTCTGGGCTGGAGATTTTCTGCCTTGTTTCTGTCCCCTTGCCACCAGCCCGAGTGCACTCAAGTCTGAAATTGGCTCCTCTCATGAATGCGGTAATTTTGGCACTCACAGCCTCATTATCACTCACCTACCTGGTTTTGCCTTAAGTATTCACTTAACTCCCTTACTCACAACTGAGGCAAGGAATTTGATTTGCCACATTTAAGGTTATCTTTAATATCAGCCTCAGTCTCATTACACAGAAAACTTTTCTCCCTTCAATTTAAAATATGGCTATTGAACAGAACCATCTTTCTTTAAATTTTCTCAATAAAAATACTCTCTCACCTTGCTATCAATGCCTGCTTATTTTTCCAGACATCAGCACATGTGCTGCCTCCCTGATGAGCCTTACCTCCAGGAAAAGGGCCAGGTAGTCTTTTTCTTGTAGACATCCAAAGGGATATCAATAGAGAATGGTTTTAATTTCCAGCTCTGTATCAAGAGCCTGAGTCAAACCACATCCACCTAGCCTTTGGGACACATTCCCTCCTTGTTGTAATCGCAGAACCACTGATTTCTATTTCCAATTTCTACTTCCAAATCAAATTTATAACAAGAAAGCCCCGAGGAGCCCCACGGTGAACAGCAGGTAATGAGTGAAAAAGACAAATAAAAGAGACATGATTCAAAATTACACTGTAGGGAAAGACCTGGGAGATCCCTCAAGCATCCAGAGGAGAGGTAGGCAGAGCCCATCTGTCTGCACCCCAGGCACCACCCTCGTAAAAGGCTGAGCTCCAAAAATACATGAGATCATTACAACCAGCAACGCAACCCTTCTGCGGTGCCTGTGCATGCTGTAAGGGGGAAAAAGTGCTTGTGCTAGCACTGGAGAGGTTTGCCAAGGAAAGAAACAACTGCTGGCAGCCTCAGCTCCTGAGCGTGTCAAAGTGAGCGTTCAAGTCTTGTCAGAAAGACAAATTAATGTCCAGATGGGCTAAATGTGGTCCATCTGAGTGAATGGAGCTGCTGCTGATGGATACCAGTCAGGAAGATGGCCCACTGCCTACAGCTCGAGAAAGCACGGGCATTCAGTTTTTAGGAACAAAACCACTACAGGGTGAATAATCTGGAAAAGTCTCCTGCAGTTTCAAAGTTGTTGTGTTTTTATTTCTAAATGTTTGATGAGGACACAATTGGCATGTTCTCCCCACTTTCATTTAGGGCGTGGGAGCAGCAGGTTTTGTCACATGTAGAGCTTTGCTTTGGCTTCTGCAATGCTGAAGGACAGCTATTTCCTCCTGGGTATTTCCAGTCTGCTTTCCAGGTCCTTTTAAGTCAGATGGTCAGAGCTGTGTCTGACAGGGTACAGGGATGGAGCTAACACTCACTCCCCCTCAAAATGCCAGCTCCCATGGCAGGGGGCTGGAACTAGGTCATCTTTAAGGTTCTTTCCAATTCAAACCATTCTAGGATACTGTGATCCTGGCTTTGGTCAACCACACTGGAAAAAACAATCCCAAAACATTAATTTCACACCAAAACCCACAAAAGCCAAACCTCCATGCTTGGCGCAGGAGAGAAACTCCCAGCAGAGCCTCCTACCCAGTTTCTTCAGACCACCCGGCTTCCCTGCCAGCTGAAACATCCCCGATGGCGATTGTGACAGCCAGGAGAGTTTTTATCAGCCTTTTTCCCTGCTGCCCCATTGTTCCTAAAGACTTGCAAATGCTGCAGAAATTCCCGGCATTTCAGTCTGACCACAAACCTTCCCTAAAGAGACTCTCACACGGTTTATTACGAATCCATTTTATGAAATGAATGTGATGGTAGCCTACTAATTAATATCTGGCAGGAATTAAGTGAGAGCAACTTCTAATGGCGCTGCCTCCCTGACTGATCCGTTCTTCTGTTCCTCTGTGCATCAGTCACAGAATATCCTGAGTTGGGAGGGACCCACAAGGTTCATTGAAGTCCAGCTCCTTGCCCTACATAGGAATAAATACTGACTTACAGAAACTGCAGATAGTGTTTGATCAAAAGATTCAGCAAGTCCAGACCTCGATTTGGATGGCAGGAGAAAGGCTGGTTCTCTGGGAAGTGACCTTCCAAAAATCTTTACTGAGGGTTTTGCTCAGCTGAACATCTGGCAAATGTGGCTAATTTTATACAATACAGCTTTTAAGCCTGCAGAACAGAAGGTAGAGGGGAGTGAGCAGAATTAAATAGCAGCTATTAAAAGAAAAATAATATTGCCTTTTATGCCTCTTTTCCATTTTTCCTACCTCTTTTTTTTCCCCCCCTCATTGCTTTGGCAGGTGTATTTGATGTGCTAAATCCATGCCTGGTGGTACTACACCAAACCAGCATTTATATGTCAGGAGAGGAGCAAATTTTGGCAGTAAATAGGCCACAATGACATTCATCTGTGTTCCTTAAATGCATCAGGTGAAGACCTGCTTAGAAAAGTGGATGTAATCACTGAAATGAGAGAGCCTAAAAAGTATTTACCCTATGAAAAGCAGAATGACTCCTCCATATAACACTTATTTTATGTAGTGAAAAAGCACCTTTTGTCTTCATGATAAAGCAACATCAAAACAGCATCTCTGGAACCATTTTTAAGCAAAACACCCATTGCAGCTGATTAGATGGGTAATCTACTGTGATTGAACCTCAGCTCAAGATTTACTCTAAGGCCCTGGCCTTTTTAATACATGATAATATTCATATAAACATAGCTCTGCTTCTAATGGGTACCTGTGAGACTGATTTACCAAAAATAAGAGTGTGCATGAGGATTCAGCTAAGATCAATTCATATGGAAATAGTTTACCACATGTTAGAGGATTTGGCCAGGGAGTATAAACAACAGCATATGCACGAGTAAGAAGTCAAAGCATTAGGAATAAACGATGAATATGGCACAAGCAGCACAGTTGTAATGGCTGTTCCACACCTCAGAAGGTGCTCCTCACAGAATTTCCAACAACAAATGCATTTCTAAAGTATCTGATTGGGTTAGAGTTGGTTAAAGGAATACTGTACTTACTGGAAAGTCTAAGGTGAAACGTACACCAGGAAATAAGGGATTTGTATTAGGAAACACTGCAGGTTTTACTGTGAAGGAGCTGAGGCCCTGGCACAGGCTGCCCACAGGAACTCTGGATGCCCCTCCCTGGAAGTGTTCAAGGCCAGGTTGGACAGGGCTTGGAACAGCCTGGTGTATTGGAAGGTCCCCTGGCCATGGCAGGGGAGTTGGAACTGGATGGTCTTGAGGTTCCCTTCCAGCCCAAACCATTCTGTGATTCCATGAAATGACATTAAAATGTCACACAGTATTTCAGCTGGAACACTCCTCCTTCACTAGCCCAGTTTAAAATGTCAGTGAATCTATTTTGTAGTGCAAAGAATATTTCACCAATAGAGGGCCCATTTCCAAACCTCGTCATGCACTGGGACTCTGATAGTTTCAACTTTCAAACCAAGAAAAACCCCAGTGAAGGACTGGATCCTGCTCAGCACTTCCCTTCCTCCCGCCGTGCCTTTGGGTGGTTTGTTTTCCTTACACTCCCTCAGCGCTCCCTCTCTTTGAGCCTCCACCACCATACGGGCAATCTCACGTCTCTTGGCTTGCAGGATGCTATTTCTGGAAACACCATCTTGCAGAGAGCCGTGGCATGGAAGTTATGATTCATACATTTCATGGGAGCAGAAGTGTTAGTGAATTTGGGCAGGTGGCAGGGTGGCACCGCGAGTGTGAGGTGGCATGACAGATGTCAGCAGCCAGGAAAGTATGCTCCAGAGGTGCAAGACATGAAGAGTTACAAGTTCCTGGGGAGTTATATCCACTTACATCAGACTTGGGAAACTGGGCATCATAAGCACGCTGACATTCAATGTTTTGCCTGCCATTTTTGCAGCTTATGTCACAAGAAGCTGCTGTGTCCCTGCTGTCTTCTGTGTCTGAAATGTCTCTTCTTGGTTTCTGTTTGCCTCCCAATTCCACCTTCACCACCTCTCTCCCTCCTTCCCACACCTGCTCAGGCAGGATCACAACATTACACCATTTCCCCTGCAGCTTTCCCCCTCTCCAGCCTCAGCCATCCCTCCTGCTGCCCCTCTAGACTGGAACTTTCCCTCTTGCCTACACAATCACCTTCTTGAATTCAGCTCCTTCCCAAGCTCTGTTGCTTTCTCTCCCTCCACATCCAGTCATTTTTAACCAATTTGTTGTAAAGATGCTTAATTAGGCAGTCACAGCCCAAATAGCAGCAAGAAACGCTTCACAACACTGCATGGTCCGAGGCATTTCAATTCTGAAACACTGTCTTACATGATAAACTCTTCAGCAGCCCTTGCCCAAAGCTTGTATTGCAAATTGTTGAGGTTTGTAATAGATCACAGCTTCCACTGAAGCCAGAGCACAGCCAAGCCTCGCAAAGGTGTTGGCCCAACTCTGCAGCTGCTTTCCAAACCATCCATCTTCACCTCCCGCTTTGTGCTGCAAACACAGCTTTGAAACTTCTATTCCAAACCACTCTCAAAGGACTCTCTTATTCTGAGGAAATAAATAGGGAGTCTAAAGAGTCTTCTTATATGGTGCAAAGAATGGATGCTCCTCTGTGGGCCAGGGGAGAGAAAGCAGCTCCTCCGAGAGCAGCAACACCCATCCAAGGCTCATGAGTGCATACGGAGAGGGTGGAATAGGAAGGGGAGCCTGAGGGGAATTCAGTGGCATGAAGAGTGATAATAAACCCACAAGAAAAAACCTGGCACAGGAGGGAGAGCAGCACCAGCCCCAGAATTTGTGAACTCCTGTCTTAAAAAGTGGGGCAGCTGTTATGGACTGCAGACAGACCCCATATGGAGCATTCTGTCCCGTACAAACGGGGCAGTGGTGGAGGATGCTGAGAGCTGCTTCGTCCCTCCCTGCTGTGCCAGCAGCTTCCCAGCCTGTTCTAGGCACAGCGAAATGGAGAGCCCCAGGGTCTCTAGGGCCAGGAGAAGCCAGCTGAACCCCGTTTTCTGGTGACAACCCATGAATCCTTCCCCTGCACACATACAGCCCATTCATCTCCGGCCACTCCGCGCGGCGCTGGCCGTCTCCCGGATAAACACTGCGTGGTGTGTGTGGTGCACTGCAGTACTTCAAGGACATTGGAATGCACTTTATCAGCACTTTTAAACACTGCAGCTTTATGAGAGGAGTCTGAAAATGTATTTACCATTCCAGACTGTGCACAGATGTGCTTTTAATATAACATCCTGATGGCGTTTTCTCTCTTCTCATGACCCCTTGCTGTCCAGGCAAGGGTGCTTGCCTTTCCCCAGAAATTCTTTCTGGAGCACCAACCACCAGAGGTTTCCATGACTTGAGGCAGGTCCTTCACACCTTCTGATGATGTTCTTCTATGGCTGCTGTGAGGTTTGCTTCATGAGGGACCTCCGTAACCACCCTTAGTTGCTACACAGATGTTTCCTAACCCATGTCACCAGTGTTTACATCTCTCCAAGGAGCTTCCTCCTGTGCACCAACTGCATGTGCAGAGCTGTTGATCACTCAGTGTGTGGCATAGCAGGTCATGCAGATTGCTGAGAACAGACAGATGATCTGAGGCTCTTCTGGGCTCCTCCCAGGAGGCTGGAAACTTGTGGAAATGCCTCCTGTGTTGCTGGAGTCACCATGTGCTCCAAGGCAGAGCCCTCAGGATGGCTCTCCTGATCTCAGGAGCATGTTTAGCCCCCCAGCATCAGCCCTGAAAGTGAAAGATGAACAATGAAAAATTCACCTTGGCTCTGCTGGTTGTAGTGGGTCAAGGGAAAGGCAGCCTTCCAAACTAAAGGAGCAAAAGTAAAGACTATAAAGGGCAAGAAAATAGGGGGAAGCAGGAAGGAAGAAAAACCTGCAGAAAGGTCTTCCCTCGGGAAAAGCAAGAAGCACTTAAAGCTATTTTCTCTAATCGGATCTGCTGCTTTTACAGCTCCATTCACAGAAGCCATTTCCCAGCTATATTCTTCTATATCTGTGTAATCTCCCTTCAATATTTATTATTTCTGTAGAGCCTCCCAGGTGCTACACCAGGTGAGCTGCCAGGCCCAGTTAGACAGATCCCTCTCTGGTGCCAGGTCTCTGTGTCTCAGAGAAAGCTGCTCACAGAGAAGTGGTTGTTACCAGCCAGGACCTTCCATAACACACAGAAAGGCATCACCTCGTCCAGAAGTTGGCATCTGATGCTAAAGCTGAACTGTGGGGTTACCCCCTCCATTTCTGGAGCAGGGCTCACACATGTCCCCATGGGTGTTGCAGCTGGTGGCCCCAGAGCTCAGCACCAACTTGGGGTGGACAAGGCCCCCTGTGACCACTGTGGCTGACCACAAGCCAAACAGCACAAGGCAGCATGTGAAGCACATGAGGCCAGCAAATGACAAGAGTGTAAAATAAACTCATCAGGGACTGGCTCATCAGGATCATGATCTGCTCCTCTGTGAAGATCCACCTGTACACTAGTTAATCCCTGGAGGGGGGGCCAGCTCCCATTTGTGTCAAAGGAAGATTTTCCATTTTCTTTAATGGACCTGGAACAGGCCCAAGCAGAGCTGTATAATCAGCAATGGTTTTATTAAACAAGAGAAATAGCCTTCTCCTTGATTCCCTCCTGCTCCTCTGCACCAGCTGCGGGTCAGAATCTGCCACTTCTGCTTTGGAGACTGATTCTTCTCCCAAGGAGTTGGGTGTTTGTTTCAAACCAACCACTCAAAGTGGCATTTTCAATGGGGGGCGAGATTTATCCATTGCCAGGGACAACAGCTTCAGATGATGAGCTGGGCTATGCCTGACTCAAACCTTCCAACTCATTTTCTGAAGAGCACCGTGTTGATTCTATACCCCTCTTCGTTTCTAAACTGGGAACTTCATACCTCTTGTTTATATTTTCCTTTAAATAAGTTTCTTACCTTGGAGCAGTAGCAGGAGCCCAGACAAATACAAAAGTTGAAAAGACAACAGAAATGTTTTGTGCCAAGGAAGGATGGATGTGAGTGAACCTGGCTCTAATAACCATGGAAACAAAACACGCGTTGTATGAAAATGATTCACACTGTTTTGAAGACTTTTCTGGAAGGCAGTAACTTAACTGCCTTGGAGGCAACACAGCAAAACAGCACAACCAGAGAGCCAGAAGAGATTTGTCAGAGCAGGAGTACAACTTAGAATCATAGAATTGTTTGGATTGGAAGGGACCTTCGAGACCATCTTGTTCCAACCCCCTGCCATGGTCGGGGACACTTCCACCAGACCAGGTTACTCCAAGCCCCATCCAACCTGGCCTTGAACCCTTTCAGGTATGAGGCATCCATGTGTCAGAGGTCAAAGCCTGCGAGCTTTGGACAAAAGAGAATATACAAAATAGATGTTAGAACACGCCCAGCTTGCTTTCTGCAGGTTTGTCCCACAGAATCAATCAGCCCCTGTCCCTCAGAGCCTGCTCCCCCTTACCTGTGCCTGTGTGGGATCTCCCTGGCTCTGACACTTCCCACACTAAATCCTCACCAAACAAACAAACAAGAACCACGCACACCCCTCCCAGCACACTGTAAAATACCTGAAATACAGTGATAGCATTTAATCCCCCTGGCAGCACATTGCAGGGGCTTTCAAACACCAAACAAGCTCTGCACCACCACAGCCTTCCTCGTGAAATTATTTATCAGGGGTTGATTTACAGAGTCTTTTACAAGCTTCGTAGTGGCTAATAATGGCCTGGAGGTCTCACATCCTCCAGGCTTGACGGATTCCATGTTTACGAGGCTGGGAGCTTGACTGCTGGAAGAGATTTGCAGTCTGGAGCCGTGCTGTCTGCCTGGCCCTGTGCAATGAGCACCATTTGGGCAGCAAGAACTGCACTGGGCGAGGGCTGGGCTGGGTGATGGGTGCTCCTGTCCCGCTGGGAATGGGGTCCCACATGGCTCATCCCCTCACATCTCACCGAGAGTCACGTGTTTTTCACCAGACATAAATCAGAGACCTGCTCACAACCAACAGAGCCCCCAAATTAAGCAGATGCTGGCAAGGCTTTTTGGTGCAGTGTTTTCAAGCTGTGGTAGTCAGCTCTGGGCAACAACCACCCCTTTGGAAATTATTGGAAACTTTAGGAGTTTTATAGTTGTTGGCCACCTCAGGGATCCCAGCCCAGGGGGAACCTCTTCTCTCCATCGGCCATCAGTGTGATCTTTCCTTCAAATCCCCTGGGAGGTACAGATAAAGCCAGGCCCAAGAAAAAGCACAGTTTGTTTATCATAGCAGCCAGTTCACAGCAGAGATTAACAGATGGGAAACACTGCAGAATAAGAATGTTGTCGTTGGGTGACAAGCTGGTAGCTTTTCACTTGATGACCTAAAATATAGGTATGTTTATGACATTAGAGTGAATACACTGGGATTTGGGGCTTATAAAACAACACTCAGCTACAAATTGCATGGTAGCTGTAAGATTAAAAGTCCAGAGATGCAGGTAAGAGCTTCATTAGGGGGGTTCAGAGTGCATGTATTTGCATAAGCCTATATGGAAATGTAACACAAACACAGTGAGGAAGGTGAGAAAGCTTTTCTACAATTGCATTTTTTATTGACCATAACAAGGAAAAGGTATAAGGGAAAAGGTAAAAGCTTTTGCTTTGGAAAATGACTGCCAGCTTAGGAGAGATGTAACTGGCAGGCACTACTTAAGAGCTAAATGTATTAAAAGAACCTCCTGTTTCTAAATCTTTTTTTAAAAAAAGGAAGCAAAGAGGCACTCAAGAAAGTGGTATTAAATTTTTCCACTCTCATTTTTCTCTTTTTTTTTTAGGATGAGCTTTTTCTAGGCAACAATGAGAAGAGACCAAGTTCTTCCTTTCCTTTCAGCATTAAGAAAATTCTGCAGTGGGGAATGGACAGCCAACAGTGCCCAGGGCATTACTACCTGAACACAGGGAAGGAGGGAGTGTCCAGAGATGCTGGACTTGATCCAAGGAGCAGCAAGCACCACTGCATGAAACAGCATGAGACAAGCAGATGCAAACACGGGTGTGTTTTGGCACAGGTGTGGGCACCCAAGTTCAGCCGTGGCTCAAGAACCAGTAAAGTTCTCTAGTCTGTGCAGGGTCTATGGTGTCAGCTCTGGCAGCCCAGATCATCTCCTTCAGCCTCAGAAGGGGAAGCTGTTGCTGGTGTCTGTGATGCCTAAAGAGGCCAACCTAGAAACAGAGCCTAGACAGGAGGAAGGGAATAAAGGTGGATATTTATTTGAAAGGCCTTCAGAGGCACACCCTGGGCAGGCCAAAGGCTGCACCCAAGATGGACCCCGAGTCACGAGTTCTTCACACTTTTATAGCTTTGCTCCATTTGCATCTCAACCCAATTTCACCAATTAAACTTTAGCTAATGATGGAATTTCCCCTCAGCTTGCCCCCCTTCTCAAGATGCTGGGTTACACATTTTGGGCCTAGGCCGGGCTGGGTGTCCTTGGAGAGCAGCCTGGAGAGGCTTTGTTCTGTCTGTCAGCATGAGAGAGCAGCAGCTCACAGGCTGCAGGACACTGCAGAGTCACACACTGGGAATACAGAATTGGAAAAATAGGAAAGTTAAAACATAAGGCATCATCTGCTCTGCACAAGCTCCACAGCAAGGAAAAACTAATCCACAACACGGATATGTCCTATGGTCACATACACAAGTTTTATGGCTCTTTCACACTGCCAGGGTATCCAAAGGAGGTGAGTGTGCAAGTGCACCTTCCCCAGCTGGCTGGGCTGGTGCCAGCACGGGGTGACAGAAGTTTGTTTGGGTTACCTGCCTATGTGAGACACAATCCTCACTTTTGCCACCTGCCCAACACTGGTTGCCAAACAAATCACTGACACCAGGCACTCACGAGTCTTTGCAGTCCCACCCCCACACACACTCTGTGCTTTTGTTACCAGCAACAGCATTTCGTATTAATCGCAGGAACCAGATGGCCCCAACGTGAAGCCAGAGCATGGCAACCTCTGTTCTCTCCATTTTCTAAACTTTCCCTTGAATCCATTATTCATACAGGTCATTCTCTTGCAAGGTTAAATGAAAACCGCAGCATGTTTTGTACCTGCCAGAAGAAATTAGAGCTTTCATTGCACAGCATTCAGACACCCTTCCCTTTCTCCACGGGAAGTCACAAAATTATCACCAAGCTGCTTAAGCGTGACAGCAGAGAGGATTTGGAAGTGACATTTAGGAGCAGGACAGTTAAATATGTTTACTGAAAGCTCATTCAAATGAGAAAAAGTAAGATGGTTCAAGTTGCTGAGTAGAAAGTGCTGGTTTAACAGTACAGTCAGCAGGTGAGGTGACATTTTCTAGGAGACTGGAAAATGCTTTGAGCCAACATCATATGGCACACGAGAGAAGACTGAGTTCAAGAGATTTAGGGACTTTGGAAAGACTGGTTGACTCAAATATCTTCTGTCCTGTTTGACAGCCAGAGGGCATTGAAGACCAAAATTTTATAAAGCTGGGAGATCTTGGGAACGCAAAAGACACTCCACCAGGTGAAAGAGCTCTTCATTTTATACATTTTGTGAGTGTACAGAGGCTTCTCCAAACTCACAGCTCTGCCATTGGTCTCCTTCAAACCCAGTTTCTAATACTGCATCTTCCTTCTAATACCAGGTAGTGCTCAATCCACTTTCTACTACCACAGGTAGCTTTTCTTCAAGTCACAAGCTCCAGAAATGTCAGTCCCATGCTCTCATTTTGGAACTGCTTGCCAAGTGCTTAAGGGCAGTGTCCCAGCACTCACCATCATGATTCATGGGTAGAAGAAATGTCTAGGACCAAAGCTTCCTTGTCATCCATATTCACACAAAAATCAGTCCTGAAATAAAAATCTCTGTAATATCCTGGTCCTATCTTCTGCTTTCTGTGCAACACCTTCCCTTGTCTGCAAAATCTAAGAGAGCTGCTCTTGGCTCCCATCGCTTTGTCCACCTCTTCTCTGTGAGCTCTAAGTACTGAGGTTATTTTCTTCCAAAGCTCAAAATTTCATGGAGGCCTAAGGAGCTGAAATAGGTACTTTGCTATTTATCCTCAAAAATGAGAAAGGGAACTGGAGCCAATGCTCCCAGAATTCCCAGAAACTGGAGTTTGCTGGAGACATTGTCAGCTATGAGGTCCTCCGGCAACACGGCACAAAGAGCTATTTGCACATGGGGTATATAATCAGGAGTTCCATGAAGAATTTAATTAGAGTCCTTAAACTAATGGCTGGGAATAGCTAAGTGTGAGACGATCAAGAGAAAGTGATAGGTTATTTGTTTTCCCGCAGGGACTGCTCTGTTCCTTCTCTTGGTAATTGGAATTAGTGAACTGGAATTAGTGCAGCATGCAAGCCCACCAAAGCAGGATATCACTGTTACTTCCAAGGAGGCTGAATTTTAAAAGGGGAGCTCAAGACTTGAAGCTCAGGCCAATGTAGACACCAGAGTCCTGTTGCAATATTCAGGGAATGACAACAATATGTTGGGGTTTTTGTCTCATATTGTCTATCTTGACCCTGGAAACATATCTGAAAGAATTAAACCTTAGAGTCCATTTTTGTTTTGCCAGCTTTCCAGGAAACGTTTACTTTTGATTTCATGGTTCTAAACTCAATCTGCCCTCAGTGTATAGTTCACTGTAAAATGAGGATAAGAGGTTCCTAAGCTATTAAAAAATTATTTGGGGGAACAAGAGAAATGGAAGACAGATTTTTTAGTGGATACAAACACTTTAAAAGCCGAATAATCTTCTTAAAGGACCGGATTGCATCCTGGTGTCCTGTTTTCCCACCTGTGAGGGGAGTAGAATTTGATCTTTGAGCTCTGCTGCATCAGTCCAAGGACTTCTCAGAGGGGAGGGAAAGGCAGCACTGGGGTCAGTGGCTGCAGCCTGGTCCTTCTCCCAGTTACACCAGCACCATCCTTGCTGGGATGAGCATTTCTTTTACCAAGGAGGATCCAGAACAGGAAATACCACGGTGGGAACAAATTCCAGCTGCGCCATGACACGTGCAAAACACTCAATATGCCAGTGAACATAAGAGGCTCAGTATTTCCTTTTAACTCAGAAAGGAGAGGGATTGCATCCCCTGCAAGCCTCACCTTCTTCACTCCATACTTGCATCCTCAGTTATCTCCAGGGACACACTGGAAGTGAAATCTGTCCTCTGAGGTGTCACAGTGCTGCATGTGACACTTGCCCTGACACCAGGGATTTCCACCAGGGTAAGGGACACTGGGACAAATATGAACTAACAGCTGTGGTTTTTCACCCTAACAACCAGGGCTTCCATCCCAGACCATACAGACTGTATGGTGTGGAAAGAAGAGCAAAAATCCACCTTGGTCACACTGACTAAACTTACAAAAAGCTGAGTCTGTTTCTCTAGCTCTAAAGTGGAGATAGTGATGTCTCTGAGTGCATTTTAGCCAGAACAGAGGTACCAGACACTTCCTACAGTCTTGTCCTGAAACTGGTTCACAGACTGGCTTGCAACCCTACAGTCAAGCTGTTCTTTGATTACCAGCTCCCAACAGGACTTTTGGGGTCCTCGTTTGTGGGACAGGAAGACAGCTCATTTTTTGCTGCACTCCCTGCTGTAAGCTGGGATTTATCCAGAGTGCATTTACACCACCTCCACAGCCCAGGGCGTGCTGAGCCTTGACTCTGATGTGAGATGAGCATTGAACCCTGCCATGGCCAGGCTGCTGATCCCCAAGCTGGCCAGGGAAGAGCCAGGTAAGACAAGCCCTGCCCAGGCCACATGTGGCAGAGCTTGACCCTGGGACACACCACCGTGGAAGACACCACAAGGCTGTTTCACTCCCTGGAGCAAGGATCTTTGAGGCCCTCTTTCTTTTCCATCTCAGCCCTTCACATGCTGGTGCCTGGAGCAGAGGCACAGGCAGAAGTCCTGTCATTATGGTCTTGGAATGCCTCAGCACAGAGAAGGAAGCAAACACCAGCTAAACAGAGAAATGGATTTCAGGCACAATTTTCATTGTAGAGATTAAGAGCTAAGAGCAAATCAAGGGGCTGCTGTGTGAGACGTTACCATGCAACAGCATTTTACCTGCTCTTGGTCCCCCACTGATAGAAGAGAAGAGAATCACTTCTGTCACAAGCTAAAGATATCACACTGAGACTTACTGGAGCTCACCTTCTTGAGGAGAAGAGGGTTTTCAGTAGCCTTTCCTAGACTGTACTGTCAGGTAAAGCAACAAACCTGAAATGGCAGCTAGGAGTCAAACACAATTCTGATTGAAAGGAAAGGAGGCGTGTTTCAGAGAATGAAGGCAATTAACCATTTGACCCAGCCACCAAGAAAAGATGTGAATCTCTTGAGAGTCTTCAAGGGGAGATTTTTTCTGGTGGTGAGCAATGGTCAAACACTGGTTCCCAACATGACCCCAGTGACCAGTGGGTAACTTTCACAGTCCCCACCAGGCCAATGTTTAATCAAGAGGGTCCCTTACACAAAATAAAGAGGTGACACTTGTCCAGGAAGGCCAGTGGGTGCCCTGACCAGCTGGTGGAAGCACAGAATAACAGAACAGTTGAGGTCGTAGAGGACTTCTGGAGGTCAGTCCTTGCTCAGGACAAAGCCAGCTTAGATCAGGCTGCTCAGGGCATTCTTCTAGCAGAATCTTTAATTTCCGAGGACTGAAATTCATGCCTGTGTCAATGTTTGATCACTCTCACAGTGCAAAAAATTCCCCTAAGACCAAATCAGAATTATCTTTGTTGGACCTTCTGCCCAGAGGAAGCAACTTGGGAGCATGAGTTCCGCGTCGCTGTTGCTGGAGATCAGCTCAGCTCCGAGGAGGTTTGAGCTCCGGTGTGGGGTGAGAGAAGGGTCTTGCAGGACCACGCCAGCTTCCCTCCCGTGCCTCCCCCGAGGCTCCCCAGCTCTTTCTGCTGATCCCAGCAAGCTGTTGTGTGGTCTGTGCAGGGAGGTTGCAGTCTGCCAACACTTTGCTCTTTTCGGCTGGTTTAATTATTCTTTCATAATAACTCTTCCCCTTCCTCTATGAAGAACAGATGATCAACACGGATTGCATGGCGTTTCAAAGGCTGCTGTGCACGTCGAGGGAGCGCTTTCCAGCCACCTAACCCCACCTCCCCCCAGATCTGTGGGGGCTGAGCTCGCTCCACTGCCTCCAGAGTCCTGACTCCAACAATGGCAGTGCTGCCAACACCGACACTGAGTTAAATGCTTTCCATGTTGGGGCACAAGTAACAATAGTCAATATTTTGGTGAGGCTGAATTACAGGCAGCAGTTGCAACAGCTGCCTTCAGTTTTGGCTCCAACACCCCGCTCCCCAGTGAGGTACAACACACCATTTGATGAATTCCACACTCTGTTCTTCAGTTACAGTTTATTAAAAAATGGATTAAAACATTGGCACAACAGTGGCCGCAGGAATATTTTTCCAGCAACATCATCCCAGAAGGCTTTGGAGATGCAGAATTGTGTCTAAATTGGGACACCATTCATACATGGTTTGAACTGGTGTTCGGGAAGACAATGCTCACTATTAAAGGAGTATTTTGTTACAAAAGAAAATAAATCTCTGTCCTCTGCAGGCTCAATATTGACACACACCATTACAGATATGGTAAAGTCTGAGAAGCACCTTTTGAGCTTTGAAATCAAAGAATAGAGGCCAGTAAGACTGGGAAAACAACAGCTGGTAGACATCATGTGTGAGCAGCAAGATCTGCAAGGAGTTCAACAAGTTACTCTTCCCATTGTGCTGCCTGCATGCAGAATTTAGGGCAAGTTGTGCAGGTATTGAGTGGCCCTTCCAGGAGACACACATTGCCTATCCCACATGGATGAATCCTGCATCCCATTTTATAAGCCTCCAGCTCATGGCTTTTACAGAAAAAGTGAGACTCGGTGAATATGATCCTGGCTTTAACATCATGGAAAAATCATCATGAGCAGCTGAGTTAGTTCCACGCAGTGTCATGACGAGCTATAATTGAGGAGGAGACAGGGAAATGGTGGGAGCTGAAGTCAACAGAAGCCAAGAGGCAGCAACAAACTCTCGTTTTGAGCTGAAATTTTCCTTGTTCACCCCCTCACTTTTCCTGCTGAGCACGCAAAATTGTTCAGGAGATCTTAGCCAAACCACTTGGTGCGAGTGAAGACACAGGGCAGAGACTGAGCTTTCAGAGCTGTGGGTTTGACCTCTGATGCACTGGGGAAGCCCAAGTTCAGCTGTTCACTTATATGCCAAGCTAGTAATCTGGACACTGTCAAAGAAGTGAGAGCACTTTCTCCCCTTCAGCCCAACACTTCCCAGCAGCTGAGATGCTCCATCCTTTGGACCGCTCCGAGAGAGGGATGGGAAGAGCATTCCTGCACACAGCACTAGCTATCGTGGGCATCAACTTTTACTTTTTATGAGGCAGCTGCATATCTCCGGTGCTGTTCAGCCAGGGACAGAGACTGAAGAGTTAAACATTAATCCAAATATATGCCAGAATTCAAATTAACTAGCCAGTTAAGGAACTTGAGCTTCCACATGGATTTAAAACACTCCCTGTGCAGCTTATCCACCGACGTGGCCGCAGGACTCTGTGGAGCCACTGAAACGCGCTGGCCATTGTCCTGTGGCCAGACCTCCTGGAGGATGTTTGCTGTTTCTCTTTTCTCCTTGGTACAACTCCCAGTTTCACCCTGGGAAGGAGAAAAAGTGTCTAAAAAGGAACATTTCATGGAATTGTGCTGCAATGTTTCAAAGCTGTGGGGCGGCCGCTTGCTGGCAGGCAGCAGGCGTGTGCTGTGGCTGGCCACAGAGGCTGTGGGCATTAATGAGGTGACAGTGGCTGGGAGAGGCTTTGCAAAGCACTGGATGTGCTCCAGGGCTGGGCAGAGGAAGGCCACCCCTGGCAGACTCCTTTTAGATGGTTTTTTTTGGGACTTACAGCTTTATCCACAATCCCCTGAGGGAGAGCCTTCACCACCCCACCCCCTCCACCATAAAACGGGGAGTTAAGGCATCAGCCTGGCTCCTCCTGCCCTCCCCACTTGTACTTTCCATTTTCATCAGTAACATCCACAGACATGTGCTAACACCCTGCTCTTCGGGGAGCTGGCCTGGATTTTCCAAAATCTGTCCTCACACCAGAGCATGTCAGAAACCACTGGCAGATGTGTGGAGGAGTGGGAGGGAAGGGAAAATTATTTTGAGCTTCATTTGTCTTTGTGCTTTTGTGTTTGCTATAAGGGTGTGCAAGCTGGGTTCAGTCCCACTGACATACTACTTAAAGTGAGATTAAAAATATTTTATATATTTTTAACTGCACTTGGTTCCACAAAGGCTCTCAACCCAGTCTAACAGCCCTGCTCCTGCATTGCTTTGGAAATCAGCTGGGACACAAGGGATCTCTATTCTGATGCTGTGTTGTATTCCAAAGCTGGATTGACAAAACATGCTGTCTTCAAAGTGAGTAAATATTTTCTTGGAATGGGTACCACGGGAGTCCTTTCAGCATTCCCTCCCCAAAGCAGACAGATGTGCATACAGCTGCTTCAGTAGCTCAGCATCAACCTTCCGAAAAGGCAGATTTTTGAGAGCTGCTGATGCTGAAGACAAGTCAGCTTGAGCACAGCCACGAGATAAGTGAACAGCACTAACATCCAAGAGACTGATCCCATCCTAAACAAGCCAGCCACTCACCAGAACCACCCCAGCTCTGCTAACCCAGCTCGTGCCAGCAGGTCAGGCTCTGTTTGCTGAAACCAAAGTCTGCTGGAGCCCCGGGAGCAGCATGAGGGCACAGACGTCCCTCCCACCTGGAACAGCTCCTCTTTCCTACAGATGCACCCAGCCCAGACTTCCAGATGTGTCAAGCAGAGCTTGATCATGTGGACTTCCTGTGATGGGAACAAGGGCTTTTCATTACTGTGTGAGGAGAGAAGTAATTTGCTTTGCATGCAGCTTCAGCTACATCAGGCCACACATGCAGAAGCTTGGGGTTTACATTAGCATAACTCCACTGGCTTTTGCCAGACCATAACAGATGTCCCCCATGTCTGTGGCAGGTTGAGTGCAAGTCAAGCCCCAGAATAGCACAGAACTTTAGCAGTCAGAAGGACAAATGTTAATTCTTCCAGCCCATTTACCATATGTTCTATTTTGGTGTGTAGCATCCTTCAGTAGAGAGGAAAAAAATGTTATATGCTGACATAGGCATTCGTTATAAATATTTAAAGTCTGTCAGTCAATTCGCTTTCATCTCACCACTTAAGGGAGCCTTCATCTGTACAGAGGACCTCACTCAGAGCCCGATGTGGGCGTGGGACTGGCAGTGAGAAAACACCTGCAAGTGTCCACACCTTAATGTGATCTCTTCTTGGAAACTGGAGCACTTGCTGTGTAAAGGTGCAGTTGTTGAGAAGTGACACGGCCTTTCCAAAGAGGAGGAAGCTCCAATAAAAAACAGTTCCAACCCAGAATATGCAAGGTGGTATTTTGTCCTGGGTGCAGGCTGCAGCTGCCATTGCACTGCCTGCATGTTCCTCATGTCGCAGCTGTAAATATTTGCCCAGAGAAGCTGTGGATGGAACTGCTCAAGGCCAGGATGGGGCTTTAAGCAACCTGGTCTTGTGGAAGCTGTCCCTGCCCATGGCAACGGGGGTGGAAGCAGATGATCTTTGAGGTCCTTTGCACCCCAAGCCCTGCCATCATTCTGTGATAGCACAGGAGATCAGAGACTTGTCCCATCACAGCGTTCTACTGCCACTATACAGGCACGGTGACATTTCTCTAGTTTGAAAGTTTTAGAAGGGTGTTTCTCCATTTCAGTTCCCCCTAAATTATCCACATGGGAGACCTGACCTCTGCAGGAATTTGCTTTCATATCAGAAAGCCCATTAAGGCATTCCAGCCTTTCAAAAGCCAGCTCTGCCCTTGTATCTGCAGCTCCCAGCAGTGACTGCACTGCCAAGCAATGCAGCAGGAAAATGAAACCCTGACACTCACATCGAGGAGAGGTGAAGTCCCCAGAAACACAGACATCCCAAATCAATAGCAGCAGACCCATTTTATGCACAGAAGATTTCCTCCAGGCAGGCAACAAGTGAAAGATGGACATTTTCATTTTGCAGGTCTATTCATCCCCAGCCTTAAGCCTCAGCTTCACAAATCACTGCACAGCAGTGGAGCAGAGCCCAGAAGCATCCCTTGAGCTGGAAGCAATAACAGGAGTGATGCATCCCTTTACATTGACCTAAATCTCAGATCCTCACAGCTCGTGCTTGCTGCACACCAGGGGAATGTGCATGGGCAGCTGCCCCAGCTTGGCTGTGGCTCAGGAAACTGCATTTTCTCCTCATGGGCCATTCACAGGCACAGTTTTCAAATGCACTCACTTTGCTGCACAAAGTCAAAGGAAGCAGCCATGATCCAGCAGGTGCTGTCACCACTGTCCTGCCTCCTACTGAAACAGCTGGTGCAGAGAACAGCTTAGAAATGTAAGATTAGCTGGATAATGAACGATTAATAAATAGCTCACCTAATAAAGAAGATTATTCTTCACTTAGCAGCTGTTATCTGACCTCCAAAAAGCTTGGTGAGTTATAGCTTGTGTACCACTAAGTCAAATAAGTCCTTTCTCTCACATTTTGCTGTTTCTATTTTAACCCCTCTCAGCATTGCCCTCCATGGTAGTGCCTGGCACTATGGGCAGATATTCCCTTGCACCTGCAGGGATGCCAAGCCCAGTGAGGCAAGAACAGATCTCTGTGTGAGGCCAGGAGAGGTGCACACCACACAGCAGAAATGTCACTGTGAACAATCTACAGCCCTTCCTCCCACCGAGTTTCTCTCTCCCACCGTTCTCCTGACCCCACCACAGCTCTCTCCCCCTTTCTAGGAGTAAGGAAACCTCACTCCCCAGCAAGACAGCAGGCATTTCCCTGGCATTGCCAGCTGTGACTTCTCCATCAGCATTTCTGACCACTCACAGTCCCAGATCTGTAACACTTCCTCCACTAAAACCATCATTCCAAGTCCAAGTGACTCCCTGGGCTCTTTGCTGCAGACTGCAGCCCTCAAGTGCAGTCCTGTGCAGGCAGCCCTGTGCACTGCTGAGTACTGGGACCAGCACAGAGTCTGCTGACCACATCCCAAACACACCACAAGGGCCAGAGACACCCTCACTCCTCTGAGCCATCTGTCTGTCATGGGAGCAGCAGCCATCAATCTGGGAGAAGAGCTTCTCCTCATTCGGGGGCCTGGTGCCTTCCCTCAAAAGGGGTTTTCTCACCAAATAGGAGGTGGCACACAAAACTGGGTTGATGCCTTACGTTTTAGCTTTTATATTTTTCCAATCCTGTATTCCCAGTGTGGAACTCTGCAGTGTCCTGTAGTCTGTGAGCTGCTGCTCTCTCATGCTGAGACAGACAGAACAAAGCCTCTCCAGGCTGCTCTCCAAGGACACCCAGCCCGGCCTAGGCCCAAAATGTGTAACCCAGCATCTTGAGAAGGGGGGCAAGCTGAGGGGAAATTCCATCATTAGCTAAAGTTTAATTGGTGAAATTGGGTTGAGATGCAAATGGCCCAAAGCTATAAAAGTGTGAAGAACTCGTGACTCGGGGTCCATCTTGGGTGTAGCCTTTGGCCTGCCCAGGGTGTGCCTCTGAAGGCCTTTCAAATAAATATCCACCTTTATTCTCTTCCTCCTGTCTAGTCTCTGTTTCTAGGTTGGCCTCTTTACGCATCAGGGTAATGGTGAACTTTTCTATCTCTGGCAATAAGAAGTGAGCAGGAGCCCTGCACTGAGCCTTCCCCAGCACACAGGCCCACACTGATTGCAGGAAGGGCAATGAGGGGCCCAGGCTGAGCATCTTCCAGTGAGATAAGGTAAATTCATGCCACAGTCCTCCAACTGAATAGCTGTGAATACAATCAGGGCTGGATTTCAGCCAAGGCCGTGTTCAGCTGACAACAATTTACAATTAGGCATGACGCTTGGTTTTGTTTTAAATGGTGAGACTACCTCCCCAGGGCTGCAGGGGATTTTCCATCAGTGGCATTATTTAAACCAACATGGGATGTCATACAAGATGAGAGAAATGACGTTGGATTAGTCAATCCCTTTTTGGCTGTATAAACCACTAGCTCAGATACTAAAGGCTCATGCAAAGGACTCTCATGGGATAAGAGCAGAACTTTGTTTTCTGAGAGTACCTTTCTAGTCCACATAACTAAATACCAGAAGAGCCTAGGGAGCAAATGGTGTAATTGGTTCATCAATCCCCTGGCTTGCCAAGAGTTTTTGGCTGTGGCACAGCCACATCTCAGAACGGTCCTAATGCTGCCATAGTGGCTTTGGGCTCACCTGGGCTTTTGACACCAGCCTGGTGGGATTCTGCAAGTCGTAGTGCAGAAAGAAGAGAGCTTTGCACACCCAGAACAACAGACCCAGGCTGCTCCAGTGGCCGTTCCTCGAGGAATCTTGTGCCACTGGCAGGAGGAGAAAGGAGCCCCACTGCTGTGGGTAAGGGTTGGGGCAGCACTACTAATACTGTGTCCCAGAGCTCCAGATTAGGGTTTACATCAAGGAGAGAAGAGGGAGGAACAGGGTAATCCACCTAGCCCTGCTAGACCCAAAGCTTTTGTGTTTGCCTCCACTGAGTTATTCATTTTGGCTCACAATCACAAGCGAGTCTAATCAAAAAAAGCAAACAAATAATCACTTGTTTGCTTCTGCAAATCCTATGGCCCCCTCTGGAAACACACACACAAGTGGTTACCCCAGCCACCAACATCTGCTTTAACCACTGATCCCCTTGACCCTGCAAATCTCCCAGCACTGCTTCACTCCAGAGCCGTGTCCCAGCAGCAGCCCCTGCACCACCACCCCTGGGACCAAGGCACACCAGGGAAGGTGTCCTGGAGGCAGAGCACATTCTCATCTCCCCTTCCTCAGGGGTCAGCAAGGACCAAAGCCAGCAATGCTGGAGGAGGGAGAGGCCCCAGCTTGGCCCTGGTCCCAGCTGAAGACATGATGTAGTGAGCACAGATCCATCTAGAAGAGGTCAGTCAAGTGCCTCCCACTTAATATTTAGAAGCTGTTTCTGTTTTCAGCCCAGGGTCTCTGGGGTTCTCATGGCTCACAGCACAGCAGGCCACATTCACATTTTTTAGATGTGTATAAATGTTAAAAATAACCTGCCAGGTTTCTCTCAAACAGGGATGAGAAAAGGCTTCTGAATAGCCCATTGCAACTACATATCAACTTGCTGTGATCCTCAGGGAAGAAGGGAAGGATGAGGGAAAGATGGAAAGGTATTTATAATGGAAAAAGTGATGAAATCAGCCATTTCCCTCCTCACCACTTGGTGTTTTGCTGCGAGATCTCACGAGGTGAAGAGCTGAGTAACAGGAACAAGTCCATAAAAGACTCAAGGAAATTCCCATCACTGCTGAGCAAGGGAGGCTGCTCAGAAGAGGCAGAGCATTACCAGGATATGTATCTCAAGAGATGGGACCTGACTGATAAAAAGGAGGCGGAAAGAAGATGTTCCTGTTGCTTGAAGAGATGTCAGGAAAGGGCGTTACAGTCGTGGTTCTACCTGTCCACCACTGCTCTCCATGCCAGAGCTTTGGAAAGATGAGAGGGGGGATCAGACAGACACAAAACTGTAATGGCAGTCAGAGAAAGGCACAGTGGCCTCGAGAAGGTGGTGCCCGGGCTCCCCACTCTGGGTCGGGGTGGCAGCTGGGTCCCTTGGCTTTGCACACACCTGGGGGACAGAGCTACGTGACAGTCACTCCCCCAGACCCACCTGCAAGGTTACTGAACCTGCATTTTCGGGAGTCACATTTTGGTGTATTCTCTGGGTAACTGAGGAAGGGAATAGCTGTTGCCCCTCCTGCTACAAAGGGATTTCTGGAAGTTGAAGGGGGTCCAGGAACTGGGTTTTCTGGTTAGACTGGGAATTGGTTTTTAGAGGAGCTCAGCTTCCACCATAACACCCTTTGTCCAATACATTTCACTGCCAGCTGGACCAGGCTTTAAGATACCAGGCAACAGCCTGGGTGCATTTCTGCATTGGAAGCCTGACTCTAGCGTGATGTGAGAACAGGGAGAAAGTGCAGGGCCATGCTGAAAGGACTCATACAAGAAACAGGAAGAGTGAAGAGAGTGCATTTCTGGCTATTGCCTCATGCTTATATCAGCACAGCCTGATCCAGACCCTCTTCCTGACCTCACACTCTTTGTTCCCTCTTGCAAGCCCCACCAGCACATGGCTGGTGGCCCAGGAGCACACTCAGGGGCAGGGTGCTCCCAGCAGCAGCAGCAGCTGCCTGTCAGCCTGATGGATCGAGCAAGGCAGCGACATCGACCGCAGCCAAGTTCAGGCATGCGACAGAAATTCTCAGAGCAGGGGCCAACGTGAGACTGTCCAAGCGTTTCAGAAGGTGGCCTTGGAGAAATAACCCCATGGACCCACCGGGCTGCAGAGCCGTCCA
Organism: Pachycephala philippinensis; assembly: GCA_013397055.1. Lineage (NCBI taxonomy): Eukaryota > Metazoa > Chordata > Aves > Passeriformes > Pachycephala > Pachycephala philippinensis. The sequence continues at coordinate 116,109 of VWZT01013814.1, forward strand.
GTGCTTGTTTGTTTAATTGGGATGTATTTCTCTGCTCGCCAAGAGAAAGTTTAGTGGGTGTTTTCTTTGTATTGGCTGGGAAGATGAGAATTTGTGGAGGATTGAAAAAGAGAAAGGAAGTTTTGTGGTTTGGTTTTCTTAGGGCTTTTTTTCCCCCCTAGAATTTATTTTTCTTTGCTTTTGGTGAGATAAATCTCCCCTCATCCCCCCCACCCCCAGACAGACAGAGCAGGAGCAAAGGACAACAGACATGGGGGAAAAGGGACTCATCTTGTGACAGGAGAGACAGGGGCAGGTCAGGCCCAGACTTCTCAGGAAAACAAAAATGCTCGTTGGCCCTCTAGACCAGAAAGAAACAATTCTCTTCTCCCCACTGCCACGTCCCTGCTCAGCAAATCCTGCCCCAAAATGTGACAGCTTGGAGAGAGGCCAGTCATGGCCTGATCGGAATTCAGCAGCATCACTGCAGCACGTGTGGCACGGAGGCAGAGAGCAGGGAGGAGGCACCTCACAGCTCTGCCCTACACGTGCCCTCTGCAGCCCCTGCACATCCTCTCCGTGGTGTGGTCAAGCTGCTGGCACGAGACACGGACCACAGATGGCCCGGAGGGGCGTGGGGACACGGGTGACACGTAGTGCTGAGTTTGCACACCAGCCCCTGCCAGCTGCAGCAGTCAGGGCTTGGAAAAGGGAAGGGAGGGGATGGATGCAGAGATCATCTGAACTGCATGAATCCCCCACACGTCTGAGTCCAACACCTCAATCCCCAGGTTTCTTCTTCCCTTCCCAGATGTGACTCAGTGTCTGCTCCTCTTCCTCACTTCTGCACTGGGTGGGAAACCAGAGCAAGCAGGAGAGAGGAGAGGAAAGATCGCCTGTGCCAAAAATATTTGCACACTGACATGGGGACACACACAGACACACAGCTGCAGGATCTGTGCACTTTCAGGCCAGGGGACTCCTCGTGGTAGGTCCTGCTGATGGGGCCAAGCACTCCCTGCTCTTCAGTCCCTTGTGGAGGGGCTGCCTGGGACACTTTTCTGTCCCCTCTCAGCTGGTACAGGTGTAAAAGCAGGAAGGGGTCTGCAGCTGATTTCTGTGTGGCAGAAACAGGGCCAGCTAGAGCCAGTCACAGCATCATGTCTCGCTGGCATCTGAAAAGGTGTGCCACCCTCTTTGCCCTCTGGACTATCAGTGGCAAAAGGGACAGAGGGGACCTTGCAGCTCAGCAGGTTTCTGTGGGCTGGTGGTGACCCACAGGAGCCCTGCACACCTGCAGCACCCAGTTTTCCAGGCATCCTCCTCCCTGTGCTGGGGACTGAGCCTTCAAGGTCAGAGAAAGCCAAATGCATCAAGTCCCATGCAACTGGTTAAGATTTCTCCCTATCTTGCTCTCTCCCACTCCTGACTCCTGGATTTCTGACACTGCCTCTGTACTCGCTCCTGTCTCAGGGATGGACCAGACTCTGTGGGTGTTAGGCTCTTCATCTCCTTCCCCTTGTGCTCTTCTCTTCTTGCCTCTTCAGCTGTCATCTCTACCTCATCTCTCAGGTTCTTCAGCCACAATTATTTCCAGAATCCCTGTCCTCCAACTTCCACCCTAGATTTGCTCCAGACCAGCTCCCAGACAAGTTTTCCAGCTGCATCCTCCCCACCACTTTGGAACAGCCAGCTGTGCTCTCCATTTTCCAGCTTTTCCCCCTTTGGCCTTATGACTTGTATCTCTCCTTTTTTCCCCCCTCCCCAACTTCTCAGTCCCTCCCTGTGGTCCCCAGGACTGTGCTGTGAGCAGTGCCAGCTCCCTTCTGAGGCTGCCCCTCACCAAGATGCCCACAAAAAGGCATGAATAAGGCTAGTCATGTGCTAAGACCTCATTATTTCATTGCACTCCTCACTCTGTCTGTCACCATCTGAGGGCTCTTGTCTTGAGCTGTGATGGGGCTGCTTTCTGGCACACAAACATCCTTTCATTTGGAGCAGCCCGTGACGGGGCCTCTTCAGCATGAGAATTGTGTATAAATAGCTCACAATGCACCTCACCCTGTGATCACTGCAGGGACACAATTAATGAACAAGCCCATGGTACATAAAGGTGCATTCAGACTGTGAATATCACAAGCATTTCAAAAAACGGGTTATTCTGTGTTATCTCAGCACCACAGACTGGTGGGATTTGCTTTCTCAGGCTCTTTCCAACAGCACTGTCCGTGTCCCTCCAAATATTAACAGCTTGGTATGAAGCCCTAGGTTGCTATTACAAAGGAAAGTTTGGATTCAGCAGTAATTTTTATGGATGTAGAGCAACGAATTTGGTTCAAATAATCAGATATAGAGAAAAAGATCAAGATACATCAACTGTTCCTCTTCCCAGCGATAGCCCATCTGTTTTCCCTGCCCTGTGGCCTTCTACAAGAGGAGGCAGAATAGACCCTCTTGCCTAAAACAGCTGCCTAAACCACCATGCACGAGGCTTATCAGAGTCAGGATCAGTGCAAGCCCAAATTATTGCACATTGAAAAATATTTTACATTTTATTGTAGGGAGAGGGGTCAGCCTCCCATTGCTTGATGAACCCTGGAGTACATCCTGCCAGCAGCTGTAGAACTAATTACAGCCCCACGCCTACCCCACGGGACCTCATTCCTTTTCCCAGAAATGGGGGAGAGGTCCCTGCTCATACCAGTCTCCCCGTGTAGGAATTGGGCTTGGTTTGTTTTTATGTTCTACATAGAAACAAACAGCTAAGACCTGAGAGTCCATCTGAAAAAAAAGAAATTGGAAGTAGTCAGTGTGCATAAACTCCATTAAAATTTCAGTAAAAGTTTGTTCTGCCTCTTTGTTAGCCTCTTTCCAGTTTTGTTTTGAATGGATTTTCTCCCAGTTTTAAAATCACGTTCTCTAGGACAAAATGGAGGAGAAGGGAGCCCCAGTTACACGGGTTTAAGTGGTGCCTCAGGAGCATGTTACTTATCAGGTGCTGGAGACGTGCAAGAGGAAGAAACAGGCTCTTCATAAATAGTTTTGAGGCTTGGGGAGGAATCTGTGAACCCCTTCTGTGGGATCTGAAACAGATAGCTTAGGAAACCAGTGAGTGATGTGGGTAAGGTTCCTCCAGAGGTCCTCACCTCAACAGAGATGTGCCAGGTTTCCACAGAATGATAATTGCTGTCCTTTCCAGCCCCAGGGACCTCTTTGGGGCCCTTCAAGTGCTGTCTCCTGGTGCTATGCCATGCCATAAGCACACGTATCTCAGTTTCACACACTCTCCACTGCAAAGTTTCCACCACTCTGCCATGAAAACACCTCAAGAGCAGGCTCTGTGTGCCAGGAACTGCTGGGTCAGCACGGCAGCAGAGAGAAAATGCAGTGCCCAGATGTGCAAGCACCCTAATTCCTGTGCTATGGCTCACTGACTCTGCCCCAGGGCCTCAGCTCAAGGGGCTGATCCTGCTGCCCTGAAGGGCAAACAGAGGCACTAATGGGGATTGCAGGATTGCAGACAAAACACAGGCTCGGTCAAAAATTAACAACTGTCCTTCCTGAGAAGGAGCCAAGGGCTGCTCCCCTTCTTAGATGCCATTTGTGGGTGGCAATCAGAGACCATGGTTCCCCCCACTGGGACCAGCCCCAGGCGAGGTGGTGCTCCAGGGAGGACTCTCTCCTGCAGACCAACACAGTCATTGCCTCCTCATCACCACCCCCGAAGAGCTCACCATGCAGCCTGAAGAGCCAAAGGGGTCCTTAAGGGCAGAGGGGATCCTCTCTGAGCCCTAGCGTGCATCCATGTCTGATGGAGAGCAGGAAGCAGTGATCCCAGCACCCAGTAGGGTCCCAGCACTGCTGTTTCCTTCTCTGCTGTGCTCAGTGCAAAGATTGGAGCTCCTGGGATTCCAGCTGGGAGTCAGCAAAGTGCTGCTGGATACAACCACTCTTCAATACCATCTCCCTGAAAAACATGGGCACACTGCCTCAGCACACAGGGTGTAATTTGTGTGAGGTGACTGACTCTGAGCCCACCGCACAGCAGGAATTTTTAATGTTATTGTTCTGCCTCAAAAGTGTGAGATTAAATTTCTGCACCTCTGTTTCTCTAAGTGTCCTCCATGCTCAGAGAGCCTTTTCCCTTATGCATTATGCACCTTTGCAGCCTGCAGGGGCTGCGAGCAGAGCTTTGCCAAGCCTGAGCTCTAGGAACTGGAAATTGTTTACCATTGGCCATAATGGTTATTTCACACCCACACCAGCAGCTCAGAGAGAAGCTATCGATAAAATATTCTTTATGCACTACAGAGAGCTTTCTTTGATGGCCCAGCTGTGAGAACATTTGCAAATGTTATACATCATATGCCTATTAGCAATGAGTGCATTTACTGAATTTTCAAAGAGGTGGCTTAACGAAGTGAATGTCACACGGAGAAATGCCAATGTCACAAGATTACTGCACCCTTTATTAAGATTTTGAGCACATCAGGTTTAAAGCACAGACACTGTTCATCCAAGCATATGAAGGTGATGAAATCCTGTTCACATCACACACACCAAGAGCCTAAGGCCAGGATGTCATTGGATCACCTGGCAGCATCTGACCCTTGCATTTTCTCCTGCTCTCAGTGTGAGCCCAGTCCCCTGTGTTTGCCAGGCTTCAAGGCAAAAATAATCGACCATTTTCGTCTTTAGTAGTTCCAGTGGCTGATCACACTAACCGTGATAAATGTGCAGCTTAATTCTGTCTTGTGTCTGTCTGTTGTCAGCTACAGGTCCTTGCTCTGTCCTTCCTGTGAGGTACTCAGAGATTTCTCTCCAGGGAGATGCTGCAGGGATAATAAGGTCACCTCACCATCTCTTTTCTGTGAAGAAAAGAGAGCTCTCTGAGCCTCATGGTTCAAAGCATCTTCTCCAGTGTTTAAGCCACTCCTGTGCCTTCTTTCTCCAGGGACCAATGGCCCAAGCTGACTCTGCAGGGCAGTGAAAAAGGAACTGTGGTTTTTACCCTACAGCTGGGTCCAGCCCTTCTGTGCTGCAGGGAGGTGTCTGTCACCATCCCCATGTCCCCAGGCGAGACCACAGCATCTCCAGGAGGTGATGACCCGTTTGGCATGAGTGACCTCTGCTTCCCTCTGAATCTGGAAGGAAGTGCTCCAGTGTTCACTGTGGGAGCAGGCCTGACTTGACAAGCAACCCAGGGCACTGTTATTATCTTAACTGCTTCTTGTCTAGTCCCACATTCCTTTCGCAAGCTAAAAAAGTTGCTTTGAATGTCACAAACCAGATGGATTAAGGCATTGGGGTTACAGCTTTAAAATCATGTACAGAAGAGATTCCCACGTCATTTGTTTCTCCCCTCTATCCCCCCTTGCCATGGCCATTCATCAGCTCTCTTTCCCTCACAGGCTCAGGTGTTTCCTGCAAGAAGAGAATAAAAGGCAAGTGAAGGAGGTGAGAACTCCTTGGGGTACACATCATCCACTTGTGTGGTAGATCTCCTGACACCCAGCTACTGCTGCTACTATGGAACACAAAATTTTAAAAGCAGTAGTTGTCTCAGAGCCCCTAATTCCTTTGGGTCTGTGTAGCAAGACAGGAAGTAGGTGATGGCTATAAAGCCTTTGGAATCAGCTCTTGTGGGTATCCATCCCTCCATGGTGGGTGTCCTCCTCTCATCCACCCACCGTGGATGTCCATTCCTCCATCCAGCTGCTCACACCAGCTGTCCATGATGGAGAAGGACATGTACACACAGCAGCAGCACAGAAAGACCTGGGACACCACACAATCACACTCAGCCCGTGTTCCAGGGGCTGGTGGGCTGCTGTGACCACTGCCACCTCTTCCTGCACCTCCTCTCCTGCCACGCTCCTCCGTGCTCACAGGCACGCTCTGTTGGGGGTGCAGAGAGAGTGTCCTTTCAGCCCTTCAAAGTGCAGGGATGTTTTTCTGCAAGGCTGCCACGAGGATTTTTAAACAGGCTTCCCATTCATACAGAGGTCAATTAACTCAAGCACCTTCGGTGGTATTTCAGAAACCCCCAGATACTGGAGGGCTTTGAAACACTGCCTGCAATCACAGAGCTGGGCTCTGTGGTCACCTGGACCCACACAGCAGCACTGAACACCAACCAGCCCTGGGCTTTGACAAACACTCATTTACCTCTACTCTGCATACACCACCACCCCGCAAGAAAGAAGGTTTGGTGTAATTAGCATCGCCTAATCTTGCTGTATTATCCATGCCCAGAAGTTCCAGGGTGTTTTCTTCTCACAGTCATGGTGGGTGAAGAAAGAGCAACACTGTGCAACAGGGCAGTGGCATCTGCAGGACACAAGGAGACACTGTGATGCTAAACCTATTTTTTCCCTCACGGCCCTACCTCATTCCTCTGTCCTTCGAAACATCCTTGCTCTGAGTGCCAAAGAGATAGCATCAAAAAAACAACTGTAGCTCGAATCTCACAGAAAAGGCAAAACCTTCCATGCCTTCTGTACAGTTTACATAGGGGTGAGGGGAGAAGAAACCCAAAACATCACTTGACTTGGCAGGTCTGTTCCTGGGAACCCTGAAGGATGTTTGACCTTCTCCAGACAAGCATGGCAGTCGCCCTGCGCTTCCAGAGAAAGCTTCTGTAGTTCTGGGAAATTCAGGGAGGGATCCAGAGCAGGCACTGAGCTCTCTCAACCAGGAAATAGGAGGATAGGCTGCAAACCAGTTCACTCCAGAGAAGCCTGGATGGGGAGAAAAGAAACAAAGCACTTTTTCCACACTGAGATTAAACCTAGCTATGGGTGTTTCTGCACAATAACTTTTTTTGGCATTACCCTTGGTTGGGTTTTGTCAGGAAAAGAAGGAAGAGAAGCTGAAACATTAACATTTCCCTCTCTAAGAAGCTGAACAGAGAGTCCTCAGCACAGACAAGAGCTGCATTTCCCCTTGCAGTGCCCAGCCCTTGGAAAATGCTCCCTGTGTGGATTTGGTACCAGACATCAGGATGCTGAGTGAAAGGGGTATTCAGAGTGATCTCAGATGGGACGAAAGATGCTGATGATAAATCCATCCCCTGATGCTGGACAGACTTGGGTGTCCACAGCTAAAGTAAACAAATGGTCCAGGCAAGCTGACAGGCTTGCTTAGGCTCTGTTTGGGATTAATCTCAGTGCCCTTTGATCCCGTGATGTTTTTGGCGCCTGTGTTGCTGTCTAGCAGCAGGGTATATTTTTCTACCCCAAGGAGCAAGTGGATGCAGCTGCCTATAGCTGATTTATAGTAGGAAGTGATTAACAGGAAATCAAAGCTTCTCACAGTAAAAATTGCTTGTCTTTTCACCTCCACCATCAGTGCAATGATTAGAGCTCTGGGGACTTTGGCTGGGAAGATCAGCAAAGTGTTTTGTGCTTAGCATAAATGACTTTCTGCCATGACTCACAAAGGATGCTCACAGCAGGCTGCACCTGCCTGCACATCCTGGGCATTTGCAGCATTTGCATTCGGTCCCGTCCCAGGGATTTGAAATTCACATTCCTGTGCTCTCTGCAGCAATGCAGGGCGGGTTCTGGATTTGGATTTGCTCTATTGATCTTGTCATTGTTTAGGATTTGGGTGTCCTGAACGACTTGTATCTCAGAATAGGTTTGAGTGCTGTGGGGGGATTGCCCCTGGCCAAAAACCCCATGAGTTATGCCAGGCAAAATGTCATCTTTTATCAAATGTCTGAAGCATGTAGCAAAATGAGAGCTACATTCAAGAGTTGTAGACCCTACCAAAGTATGCTTATCACTAAAAATGGCTCTGGATTACCAGACATGTGATTTAGGAGTTGGTTACTGCTTGCAGTTCCTGATAACTGCTCCCATCCATTTCGGAAGCCAATGAATCACTTGTTTATTACTGCAAAAAACTTCAGACCTCGTGGGACATCCGGCAAATATCTCCGTGCTTCTAAGAGAAGATTTGGCTCTGGCTGCATCCACTGTGAACGCAAGGCTGAGTCAAAGGAGGAGGATTTGCCATCAGCATAATCAGAAACATGGTGAAAGGGAAGGATGGGATTAATGCTTGGCTGCTGGCAAGCATATGTCACTTCAATTAACTGTGCGGAAATGTCTATGCTCAAGATAGTGATAAAAAATCAAATGAAGAAGTGTGAAAACGTAGCTCTGGAGCTCTGGCTAGTTAAACACAGAGGTGCGTGTACACAAACACACAAATGCATGCTGATCTTTTTTAGTGTTTAACAGTACAAATAAAGGTCTTTGTCTTACCAAGTGAACGTCAGGGCTGGCACTCAAAATATCAAAAAACCCAGCCATAGCTCCCCAGCTCCTCCTTACCTCCCAAATCAAGCTCCCAGGGTGAGTTTTCAGCCAGTGTGACATCTCCACAGGCAGCACTTCTCCCTGTTAACCTGTGACCTCACATCTGCACAGCATCCCCTGTGCAGGGCAGCAGAGCTACTTCCCTCAAATCTTCTTGGGTTTTCCCTTCTGGTTTTGTTCCCGAGGCACAGGTTGCACCTCAAGGGGGTGCCTACATCTGAGGAGAAGCTCTGTTTTGGGGTGGAAAACTGCCTTCTAGGTGGAGTGCTGGAGCCTGGACTAGTTTGTGTCCACAGAAGACAAGAAACAAGGTTTTGAAGGAGCTGGGAGGAGGCAATGCTGCCTTATGAAGAAGAGAAAGGCAGGGTAGAGAACAAGTGTGTCACACCTGTGTCACACCAGCAAATGCACCCCTACAGGAATGGGACCCCACAGTATCCTTGGGATAAGGGATGTTTATAACCACATCCCTGGCAAGGCCTTGGCACCACTGAGACATAGGAATTTCTCCAGTGGGTGAAGCTGCACCACTGGTTACATTTTGCAGACCAAGCTTCAGCCAAATTCAAGACAACAGGAGCTAGAGCAAGAGCCCAGCAGTTACAGGGCAGCAAACCAGGGACTGTGACAGCAGCTGCATGGGCAGACTGGGACATGCATTGGATATAGAATCATGGAATCGTCTGGGTTGGAAGAAAGCTTAAAGACCACCTGGTTCAAACCCCCTGCCATGGGCAGGGACCCTTTCCACTATCCCAGGTTGCTCCGAGCCCCATCCAACCTGGCCTGGAACATTTCCAGGGACGGGGCATCCACAACTGCTCTGGGCTACAAATGATCCATTGCCATTGCTGCAGACCCCAAAAGGCATTCTGGAGATTTGGGGGGGAACCCTATAGTAAAAGCACAGGGAAACAGGGGTGGCTTATTTGGTCTTTCTGCATCAAAGGCAGGATCTGTCCCTACCTGAAGGAAACAGCAGCTGTGGGAAGCACCAAGAAAAACAATGTGACCCATCTTTACTCTAAGCATCTCATGGTTTGCTGTAATCAAGGCAGTAGGTCACTTTCTCTTTTGTATTTTGCAAACCACTTCCTTCATAGTGGATATCTGGTCTGGGGAAACCTTTTTGTAATCATGGCAATAAGTTACTTGTATTGGCAGCAGTAGGAAAGATTCAAAACTCAGCAAAACAGGATTATTTCTCCAGCACAATAATAACAGGGATTTGAGAAATCTTGCCCCTGTGCTTTATCTTTCATCAACATGAGACCAGAGGTCTTTCAGCCTGGGATAATTCCAGAAGTGAAAATTGCAGCAGAAATCCTTTTTCATGTCTTGCAAGAACTGCTTGTGAAAAGGTCTTTAGTCCAGAAAGTCTGCTTGGTCTTCCTTCCCTGCTCTGTCCCCCTCCCACTGACAACATTGTTTTTGAAAACATACATGTGTTTATTTGATCTTCCTTTATTTTAACTGGGGGTTTGATTTCTTTCCTGATTGGGTGGGATGCATTTAATTAAAAAAAAAGAAAACACAACCTCACCAACATCATTCATCCTCATGATTTTGTAAACAATGCTGCAGTGGTAGGTAGATACAGACATCCGGTTTTTCCCTCTCTGTGTCTGCTGAGGCCAAAGAAGCAGGAGGGTAATTATGTCTTTAGGGTAGGAAAAATATATGGATTTGTTTTATAGACCAACACATACTTCTCCTCTGAAATACATGGCAACATTGCCAGCATGAGGCTGGGATGGGATAGGAAATGAACAATTAGCTGCTCTTCCAGGAGTCTTCTGTCCTTCTGATCAACAAATCTGGGTCCCTTTAGCCTCTTCGGCACAGCTCCAAAATTAAAGAGAACAGAACAACTGCAAATCATAACCCTGAGACTCCATCCAGTTCTCACAGACACAAGTGTGTGTATTTACTGAGCAGCAATTCAAGTGTTCTAATTGTCTTTTTTAGCCCTTTTCCACGCCTGTCCTGAAGCAGACAGGCAGACAGTGCTTGTCAGCTTAGCCTAGGAAGACCTCTTTAAAACCTTCTGAAGACACAATAGGTAGGATGTCATCTGAGATTAAGAGAATCTGAATTTTGGTGTCTGAAATCTTATTACATCTTAAATATTAAAATAACTGGATTTTTTTAATAGGCTGACAGGTATTAAAATATAAGGCAACATTGCCAGTTGAGGCAAAGATGAGGACAGGAAATCAGCAATCAGGATCTCCAAATGGTGGAAGAGCACTGAGACAGACACCAAGCAGTGTGTCCCTGTCTGTGGCAAGGCGGTTGGAACTGGAGGGTCTTTAAGGTCTCTTCCAACCCAAACCATTCTATGACTCCATAATCAAAACCAATTGAAGAGAGGACACCTAAGAGAGACTGTTAAGCCAAAAAGATTTTGTCTACTCCTTTGAGAGGCTTTCATTCACATTGAAAAACAAAACCTCCAACATTTGAAGGATTGTGAGACCTTGTACTCCAGCCATAAATTCTTCTGCTGTACCTAAGAGACACGACTCTTGAAGAGGTTAAGTTCTTGGTAAGTAAAGTTCTTAGCAAGCAATCTTTTCCCACTGAGCTGGCCTCTTCAAGTTTCTATTTGTGCTGCTAATGAGGTTCCCACAGTCTCCAGGAAGCTGGTCTGAGTTCTAATTAAACAAGACTTGAGGAACTCTTCTGCCAAAGTAAGCATTGGATCTGCCCACCCCATTGACAGAGGAGTCCTGCAGGCTGGATACACGGAGCCTGGAAATGTAACTCACATATTGACACGGGGACTTAAACTCTCCAGTGAGGGTGCTCTCTACAGCTGCAGCATTTATTAAACCTTTGCCATCATCCAAAAACAACACTCACAACTTGAGCAGTCCCCAAGGCTGGACAGTCTTCCAGGATTCTTCTGGCCATGTTCTGGTCAGGAGATCTGGGCTCCTCTGACCTCTTGAACATGGTCCCAGGCGGTAAGAAACAGGACCTTGGACAACATGGCTCTGGGACTCCATCCAGTCCTTCACATAAAACGTGCAGGATTATACATTTACTGGTGTTAGAATATGCTCATGGAGATGCAGAATTCCAAAAACAACCATGGCACAGACAGCAGCACTACAAATACCAGCTTAACTGGAGCAACACGTCTCTATGGGCTTCCCAATTTTTTTTTTTTTTGGGTATTTACTATATGTATTTTCTTATTATCTAAACCATTTTAATTGGTGAGTTCCAAAATGCTTTCGTTCACTCCAGATGGAAATGCCAAGCCATCCATTCAATGGAAATCACAACTGTGTCCTCCCCATGAGTGTAGCTGTAAGAAAAAGGGCTGATTGAAAAACACTAAACCAGCTTCTGTTCCACTCCCATAAGAAACAGCTTTTCATGGTGTTTTATGCCAGGCCCTGTGATAAGGGCCAGCAAAGAGAGAGTGGGATAACTCTCCAAGGAGATATGTAGCACAGACAAGATTAGTGTCTGTTCATCCCAGGCCAATACAAACCATCCAGTCTGGGAGCACTCAGGCATGTGACAGTGTCTGCAGCCTCTGACCAGACAATGAAGGTTTTCCAGCCAGTGCTGTCATAAAATCCCACAGTCCCCAACCTCTCCATCCAGACTGAGGAGAAGCAATCCTCACACAGCCCATGTGACACAAAGAAAACAGCCTGTACATCTGTTTTAAAGGGACAGGTTATCTCAGGCCAACCAAGACCCATGATGAAGGAAAATGCGTCCAGTTTCCTAATTATACCCCTTTGTGGAGGAAACCACTTGGCCATACCCATATTATGTGGCTGAAAGCTCCTTCACCCCAGCTAGGGTTGACACAGGGGTGAACAAAGGAGAAAGTTCATGGTACCTCTTCTTTCCTACACGAAGCTCAGGAAGTCTGTGCCAGGCCCAGGCCCCAAGTGAAGGTAAATCCTCTGAGCTGGTGACTTCCAAATGTTTGTGGTTCCAAATCCCACACTGTACAGATCTGGTCAGAGGGAAGAGGACAGTGGAGCATCTCTGGCTTGCAAACCTGGGCACCAGGACATGGGAGGAAGAAGTGTCTGGTGCACACACTGAGGTCTCTTTCCAACATGGAAGGAAACTTTTATAAACATTTAAGTTCAAAGACTCCCTGCCAGGCATGAACAGGGAGGCTGAGCCATCCCTCACAGTCAGTACTGACTTCACCTTCAAACTGAGTTTTTATGGCTGTAAATCTGGCTTAGTTTTCCTAGGCCAGTGTGTGCAATAACTTGGAACAATACTTCCCAAAGAAGGGGGTCCCAGATGGCCTGTGCTGGTGCAGGACTGTGTGAGCTGATTGCAGAGCAGGTTCTACAGGATCAAACCATTAAGGGCCATATATGCTGCAATAAAACTGTGCAAAGGTTCCTCTTGCCAGGAAAATGTTTAAAGGCTTTTTGTTGATAAAGCAATGTTATCCTGGGAGCTGAGTGCCTTAGAGGAAATATTAACAGTATGTGTGGTCAGATAAGCAGGAAGGCGTGAGTAGGAGCTGCTGCACTGCACAGCCCACTGCTCGCTCCAGCTGCACATCAAAGAACCTACAGGGAGAGGGACCAGGGGGAGAAATCCAAGGAGCTGGTAGCAAACGTTAGAAGACTCAGCTCTGGAAAAGTCCTGCCCGATAACTGGGGAGCCAAGAGACACAGTACTGAGCAGGGAGAAGGGCAGGTTGTTCAACCCAGTTTCTCCACAGCCTCCATCATCCCAGCCCAGGACCCGCTGGCATCACTGGGTGGACTGCCATTGATTTGGCCGGGGCTTGAATCGGGTCCTTTGGGAACAGGACAAAAGATGAAGTGTCCAACTTTAAGTGATGGCTCATCCATCACTGCTGCCCAAACTCCTCTTGACAAGTAGAGGGAAAAACCCACAAATTAAGTGACCATCGCCTGCCTTCTCTTTTCTTGCCGGTTGTAAAGGAGAACTTTTGACCTTTCTGCCTCATACATCACAGCTTGGCAGGAGCTGGTCGCTCACCCCGGCTGAACTGTGCCACGCATGTAGCCCCATACAAGAGGTGCCTTTCACGTGCTAAATGATCCTTTCCCTGCTCCTCCTTTGCTCTACTACAACAATATAGAGAGGGACAATGGCACAGCTCCATGGCAGGAGGAGGAGGCTCTCATTAGGAGCCTCTCGTTAGGGATGAAAGACTGGCTGGATCATCCCGCTGCCTTTTTCTGCTTTGGATTCATTTCCGGAAGAGTCTGGTGGGAAGCAGAAGCCTTATCCTGAAGGGTTTTTACCCTCCAAGCAAGCTCACCAGCAGCAAACTCACTTTCACAGAGCATGGTCAGGATGCTGTCAGCAGGACTGGGGGACAATAAAAGGCTGCTGGGAGCTGGGGATTGCACAGGGAGCCAGCAGTGTCCTGCAGACAGGATGGGAACATGGAGAGCTCTCCAAGGGCTTGAGGCAGGCTTTGAAACCCTTAAGCTTGCCCTGCATTAGTGGGGTCAATTGCACCCCAGGCAGTGTGGCTGGGATAAGCCCCCTGCAAAGGCCCACAGAGGCACAAAAGATGGTAATGCCTGTGAAATGTTGTCTGGGCTGTGGAGACACTGAGTGCCTTTGGGATGTGCACATGGAGGCACAGCTCCGTGGGGAAAAAATGAGCTCTTCCTCCAGAAGTGTCCATGTCTAAGAGAACACTCCTCTGCCATTAACTGAAGGAGGCAGCATGGTGGCTTCAAAAGCCTCTGAAACAGATATGATGGCACAGGGAGCTAGTAATTACCAGGGAAAGTGAAAACATGCAGCCAGCTGACTGCCAAATTGGGATTTTGCTGTAAAACCTTTCCTACAGCCCTACACCAATGTACTGGCCAAAGGCAGGACTTCTTGTACCAGGCACGTGCTCTGCTGCCCCACCAGGTGCAAGCATCGTGCAGAGGCTGCCAGTCACGTGCAGTTATTATGCAGAGAAAGCCTTGCCTGGTTTGAATTCAGAGATGTGCTGCTGCAGGAAAAAAAACACATTACAAATCCCACAGATTTAACACAACAATGTATTTGCCACTGTATATCATCACGGTGCCTTGGTGTGGTCCAGAGACTGTCTCATAGACAAGGAGACAAACCTGAGAGAAGAAAATGCTGCAGGTGATGCTGAAAAGGCATTTTTAAGCTTTGTCACAGAGCGCATGTTGCAGTCCACATTCCCACCTTGGAATCTGGAGCTCCTGAAAACTCCTTGCTCTCAAAAAGGTCACAGTCAGTCAACTCCCAGTGACAGAAAAAATCATTCCCCACCGAAGTATGGATGTAAGCAGAAATTTGGGGCCATTTTTTCTTGACAGACTGTTTTCCCAACTGGGTGGCACTGGGTTGTGTTGCAAATGCGGGGTTTCTGCTCCCCAAGTGAAAACCTCTGCCAGATCTGTTAATGCATTTATTTAGTGTTTTGGGGCAAGTCCCCCTGTCAGTGCCCATTTCCTCACCTCTTCCAGGGGACAGCAGCCTTGCCATGCCCTGGGAGTATTTGGGAGGCATTTCACCCTTGCTGCAAGGGTGGTGATAATAGTGGATAAGATGTGAAGGTCTCAGGTCATCTCCAAACTGCTCTTCACCCCCTGAAACCAGGTTTTTATTGTGGCAACTGGAAGCAAACGTTGCTTAAAAGACAGCATTTATTGCATTACACACCAATGAAACAGTGTCAAAAATTTACCTACCTGATGGCCCTTTTCCTTAAAATCATTCTGCACTGTGCCTCAGCTTGCTCTGTACCTGTGAATTTGGGAACCAAAGCCTGAAAACCCAAAGAAGGCAAAACAACAGAACTTAAAATGCACAGCTCCGTACTTTTAAAATCCTGAGCTTTTACAGCAATCTGTGAGATAATTGGGGCTCCATTCATGACCTCTCACACACAGAGAATGATCAGATCAGCACTCATGACCTTCCCTACAGGTGCAGAGTTGTTTCTGTGCTCTATAAAATTGTTTAGGTTGGAAAAGTACTTTAGGTTCATCGAGCCCAACCTTTCCCCCAGCACTGCCAAGCCCACCACTAAAATATGCCAAGTGCCACATCCGCACATCTTTTAAATCCCTCCAGGGATGGTGACTCCACCACTGCCCTGGACAGCTTGTTCCAGTGCTTGACAACCCTTTTGGTGAAGAAATTTTTCATAATATCCAATCTAAACCTTCATGCTCTGTGCTTTTCCAAAACAAGCACTTCAAGCATCAGTTTGGGCTAAAGCAGAGAGGAAAGGAAAAGCACCACCAAGCACGGTGAGGAAATTCAAGATTGTGGGGTAGATGCCAATCCTTAATCTGGGAGTGACTCACACAGCAAAACCTGGTGTCTGTGCAATGCTTTTTGCAGGCACATCCACTGGAGCTAACAGAGAAGATAATAAACAAAGCAAAGAAATCCCAAATGCAGTTGCTGACAAAGAGATATTAAAACCATTTTGGTCTCAGTCACACATGAAACTGATGAGACACTTGTACCAGGCACCTCGACTGGTCAGTGTCAAATTCTTGGTTAATGGCTGTAGGGAACAGTATCAGTAATTATTTTTAAAAGTGGCCAGAAAACAATCTGCCTGTAATGAGACTTTGGCTAAACAGGAGAAACAGAACCTGGGGACAAATTTCCTTCACTGAAAAAGCAGGCCAGAACAAACAAACTCCCTCGTTTCCAAGATGTTCAAAACCCATGGGGAGACCCTGCTCCTTGTCTGACAGCTCAGGCGATGGTGGGTTTGAAGGTGTGACCCTGTGGGATCACAGCTTCCAGGCTGAAGATGGAAGAGCTGAGCTTACAGCTGGACAGCAAAGTTTGTGTAAACACTCAATGCCCTCTTCAGAGGGGCCATGTCATCCTTGTGTTTGATAAATGTGGGGTGTTGCTCTCCAAATGAAACTTTTTCCAAACCCAGGGCTGCTGAGCTGAGCTCACACCAATCATTCTCTAGCAGAGGTGTGAGCAGGCTACATGGATCCAGAAAGGGCAAATTCCTGGTCTGCAGCAGATCTGTGTCCTGAAAACTGATACAGTCCTGAATAAAGAAAAGGAAAAGCGGAAAAAAGGTTTGGTGAAAGATGAAGGAATCTGAAAAAGCTGAGGGCTTGAGGTAAGCAGGAGAGAAATGTTTATCACTGTAGGCAGAAAACTGTAGAATCATAGAATGGTTTGGGTTGGTCCTTAAAAATCATCTTGTTCCAACCCCTGCCATGAGCAGGGACACCTTCCACTATCCCAGGTTGCTCCAAGCCCCATCCAAGCTGGCCTGGAACACTTCCAGGGATGGGGCAGCCACAGCTCCCCTGGCCAACATGTGCCAGGGCGTCTCCACCCTCACAATCAAGAATTTCCTCCTTAAAGACAACATTGAGTAAAGAAATGGCTGATGCCATCCCCAAAGCCTCATATAGGCAACTGTTTCCATCACCTTCTAGTGAGGGACCCGGGGCTGAGGAAGAAAATCAGTGGTGACACCAGTGCTCGTGTGCAGGGGCAGCAGAGCTATTTCCCTGCAGGGAGTTTGGCCCTCGGTTCTTACAAGGGGGAAAGAATCACTGTTTTTATGGGCTCGGAAAGATGAATAAAAAATTTCACAAGCCTAAAAAAGAATTGTTCAAGGAGCTTTGTGCATGTCTCTGGACATCTCCTTTCTGCAAAGAAAAAAAAAATAATAAGAAAGACCCTGCATTGCTGCATTCAGGTCCCTCTTTTGGAGCAGTGCCAGGGCTTAGGTGTTACCAGCAGCTCCCCGCCAGGATCAAGAGAAGCAGCTCCCAGCACTGATTTTTGAAAGCCTGGAAGGTATTTGATACCTTGTCCAATGCTCTCCCCCTGGCCCCCAGGCTCCTTGAAAGAGAAACATCTGTTCCCCTGGGACTTTCACTCCACGTCATATGGCCACTGCTAAGTGCCTGTCCCCGGGCACAGCGAGGGTCCTGCTGCTGATAAAAAGGAGAAGGGGGCTGGGAGCCCAGCCGGGGGCAGAGAGCCCTCCTGACCACAGGGAATGGAGGCCAGATGAAAGGAGTGTGTATTTTCCCAGGTGATTCCAATAGCATCTCAAAGCCCCGGCTTTCTCACTCTGGCTTTAGCCCCAAAGCAAACAAACTGGTGCCAATTTGAATACGCCAAGGCCTGACTGATTTGAGCCTCTTGTTGTGTTTTCACAGTCAGCAGCTGACTGGAATTCAAAGGGGAAGGAAAAAAGAAAATAATAATAGCAGATTGATAAGATTCCCCAACCCTTTCTGGTTAAAATCCCAGCCAGGCTTTGCAAAAAAATGGGCCCAGAGAAGCCAGGGTTGTTCCAGCACAAGAATATCAAAGCTAAAAATGAGGCGAGCCATCCCAGCAGGGATCAGTGAGATAGCAGCTTGCTTTCTCTTAACTCCTGCTGCACCAGATAAGGGCACATTTTGGGGACATTGAGACCCCTGGGGCTGGAGCATCATCCATCAGCCCACCAAAGCCAACAGCACTGCTTCCAGGGCTCCAGGACAAGCCTCAAATGCCTCAGGTCAGGGGGATTTTACCACCCAGAGCACACTGGATCTGTGTTGGTAATTCTCATCACTCAGCAGGTGCTGGGTGTTTTCAGGCTTGCAGATACTTCCAGAAAAAAAGGGGCGTGGGGAAACACATTCTACCATTCCCAGCTGAAAGTAGAGATCATGTGGGGGTGTGATTGCTCCAGGAATCACAGAACCGTGGAGTCATTAAGGTTGGAAAAGACCCCTAAGATCATTGAGTCCAACCATCATCTGGCATCACCACTAAACCATGTCCACAAGCGCCACATCCACACTTTTTTTTTTTTAATACTTCCAGGTATGATCGTTCCACCACTTCCCTGGGCAGCCTCTTGCAGTGCCTGATCACCCTTTCGGTGAAGAAAGGAGCTGCTCCCCACACAGCCCCAGTCTTTTCCCATTTCACAGTGAAATCCAGCAGCCTCCCCATCCTGCTGCACAGCTTGGACACGAAGTGTTTCTGTTTCAGACCCAGGGAAAGGATCACACGCTCAGAAACCTCCCTTCTACTCCACCACCGTGCTGCTATACGATCTGAGGGGGAAAAAAAAAAAAAAAGGGATTCTCTGGCAAATGTTCCTTCTATCACAACCTTCAGGAATAGGAGCAAAGTGGGATTAAGCAGGGGACAGAGGCCACATGCTGCACACCGGGTGATGCATTCCAGGCAGGGTGGCTGGGTTCTGGGGGGCAGCAGTGCCCTGACACCCCCCGGGTGTCTGCCAGAGAGAAGAGGAGACCTCGGAGGCCGCCAGAGCCAGACAGACAGACAGGGAAGGGACAAGGAGCTGCAGGGCGGAGAGACGAGCTGTCAGGCAGTTAACAGGGAGGTGAGGACTTGGTGAGCAATAAGCAAAAGGCTCTGTCTCCGCGCCGATCGGAAATGCCTGGCAGGCAGCAGGGGAAGGGTGTTGGAGCAGGGACAGGCTGGCAAGGAGAGGATATAATTAACAGGGTATCAGTTCCCCTAATAAGAGCGTGCTGGGCTAGCAGCACGCCGGCTCCTCGCTGACCCGCACAAGCTCGGGGGGCTCTTTGAAGTCGGCTCCTGCCGGGGCTGGGACACACACAAAGGCACCCACCGTGCTGGCTGCGGGGCCGGGGCGATTACAGGAGCTCTGATTAGTCCCTGGAAACCCCTGCGTGGGTTTTGGCTGATGGCAGCCACTCTGTCAGGGTGCAGAGAAGGGGACCCGCTGGGCGAATGCGATCGTACCGTGCCCTGCCCTGGCTGCAAGGGGAATCAGCCTCGGCAGTGTCTCTGAGAACGGGAATTTCTGCTCGTGTCCTTGCCAGGCGCTGTCTTCCCTCACCAGACCCAGTTTTGTCAGGGAGAGGGATTCGGTGCATATCTTAAATCTCTGAATCCTGGAGTTACGGGAATTGTTACGAGAAGCATATTGTCGGAAAGAAAATCAGAAAGCCTGAACTAAATCTTTCTCGGAAGCCTAAAACCAAAGGGGAGTAAAAGGGTCCCATATTAACCAAGTCTTATGTGACTCTTAAGCTCACCTCTGCTTTTCTGGGATGCTGCAGGGCTGCGATCCCACCTCAGGACTGGCACTGCAGGTGTCCACATGGCCGTGCAGCCTCTCATCGCTCCCACCGTGGCTGCATCCACCTCCACTGGCTGCAAATTCAAATCTTGCAGGCGTAGGAACTCTTTTCAGGGATGTCTGAGAATCCCCCAGTTCTGCTACAGGTAGGAAAGAGAGAAGGGCATCAAAGCTGTGGTCCCACATGCAGGGCTGCTTCAGCTGAGTCCCCATCCTCTGCTCGCCGCAGGGTGCCTGGGAATGGATGTGGTTTAGGGGGAAAGCCTCATTTAGTAGGAAAAAAAAAAAGAAAAAAAAAAAGAGGTTTTACCACCTGGATGATCTCCGCAATCCACTAGAATGACAAAGAAAAAGGCAGAAGTGAGCAGTTGGAAAGACGAAAGACGGTCTTTAAGAGAGTGTTAATAGAGTTGTGAAACCACAGCCTAAGGGGACGCGTCCCTCCATCGCGATTCATTGCCCATCGGGAACAGGGACATTTCTTCAGGAACAGGGACATTTCTCCCGCTCAACGCTAGTCGAGGGAGGAGATTTCTGACGTGTCCTTGAGAGGCAGCCTGTCCCCAGACAGTGCCCCCGACAGTGTGTGCAGAGGGACCAGGGACACATGCCACCCACAGCACAGCAGCGTGGTTTGCATCACGCCCTATTAAAAAACCAGCAGTAAACCTCAGAAAACAATTAAAAAATGACAATGACAGACGAGTTCGTTCTACTGCGTCTGGAAACACTGCTCACCTTTTCCAAGGCCAATCTCTGCCCTGGGGACCAGGACTCCAGTTTGGAACTTCCAGGGGGGAGCCCCCCTCCCGCCAGTGGGATCCTGTTGTGCTCCCTTGTACGTCCCACAAACCCTGCTTGGGGCTGCGAGCCTGTGTTTGGGAAAAAGGCCTGGGTTTTCTGCACAGGGCAGACATACTTGCATTGACTTTATTGAAAGGGAACACAAATATGTCTGCAAATGTAGCCATCTAGGAAAGGATCCACTTTTGTTTCCTAAAAATTAGCATCCTCCAGTCTAAGAGCAAGCATTACTCTGCGTTTTGAGCCAGCCCAGATCTAATCATTGACAACAAAATAATTCATCCCCCTTGCTCTGCCCAGTAATTACTCCCAATATGTCATTTCAGTGTCAAACTTCCCAGAGTCATTACCCTCCCCAGCATCAGACTCCACGGCGACGTGCAGGGTAGCCTGAGCCAGAGACTCCTGCCACAGTCAGCAAACGAGCATGTTTCACATTAGGCACATTAAGGGGAACAGCCTATTGCAAGGAATATTAAATTAAAGGGAAGCAACAAGGAGAAGGATTCGACCCTGGTTATACACAGAGGAACACGGGACCAGCCCTAGATTTACAGCATGTGGAGCACGTTGTAATTTCCTTGGTCTGTTTGTGCTCTCTACATTTACAGGCACACTCATGTTAAATAACTCCAGGGACAGATGGCAAATTCACTCTTATGTTGCCCTCTCTGCATCTGAGGACAGTCATGTTATGCCATAAAGTCCTTTACTCCACGACTCTAGAAAGGGAAAACCCCCGTGGTCCCACACCAGAGCTGAAATGAGGAGCACAGCCTTGATGAAGAAGTGTTTGTGTGTGTGTAGGTGTTACCTGACACACCTGCCAGTGCAGCAGCCCAGGGCTGGGACGTTTCTTGCCTATGGCACAGCACCAGTGGTGTCAAATTTGTGCTCAGGCCCCAATAAATCAGCAAACCTGTCCCATCTGCTTACCTGGGCAGACTCCAGCTGCATCACAGCCACTCACCTTCCCCAGGTATTCCCCCTCAATCCTTGAAGACCTTTCACAAGGAGGGACACATACTTTTTCCTCTGCTCCAGGCCTTTCCCACCTCCTGTCAGCTTATAGCAATTGGGAAAAATATGAGATTCTCAGCAAGGATTTACAAATACCAACACAAAATGCAAAGCCGTGTGTGGTTCTGCGTCAGTGCTTTGCCACATAGGATGGCTCAGCCACCAGCAGTGCAATCTCTCATGGTTTGTGGGGCCACACAAAGCAAGCCTAAAAAACTTACAGTCCTTGAAACACCAGGAAGAATGGGGAGAGGAAGATTTTTGGGGTGATGCAAAACTGAGACCATGGAAAGAGTGGAGATACCTACAAGAACAACCTGAGTGAGAGGTGCTGCTTACCATGTGTGGTGTGTGAGTTTACAGGTGAAACCTTCCATGTGCTGTCCCTGGGATCTGTGGTGCATTTGAACAGTTGGAAATAAAGTGGGCAGCACTTGGATCCTCCAAGGGCATGGTTAGATGTGCCCTGTGCCCAAGTGCTTGTAGTAATCGCACACTCTCAAGTGTCTGCTACCTGAAAAGTGAAATGAATTCATGACAGCAGCTGAAATTTATTATTAATTATTATTAACAGATGTGATTTACTTGTGTGGAGTGAAACATGCCATTACCATCTCTCAGAGGGAGGGTGGTGGCTGAGGAAGGCACAGCAACACAGCAGCATCTGAGCAGGTGCCCATTTCCTCCATGCAGCATCTCCCCAGCAGATGTTAACACTGCTGAGGCTGTTCTGCCAGATAATATCTTTGTATGGACATTCTGCACCACATCTGTTTTATAAACATAATCCAGGGTATGCCAGAGGCCACATAGCTCTCTGTAGAATCCAAGGTACAGAAGATGAGGTCTAGGAAAGCCCTGCACAAGCACTGTGTGTGAGTTGCATATTCACAGAGTAACAAGAGATCAGAATTACTCATCTGGAGCTTGTCCGGGGCCGAGGTGGACCCAGGGTTGCAGCAGCTGGATTGAAAGAGTTAGGGAACCATAGGCTCAGCAATGCTGGACAGGGTGGTTTGGCTCCTTGTGAAGATAGAGGTCAGAAGGAAACTTCAGATCCTCCTCCAGATCCAGATTTTTCCACAACTTGAGCACGCTTAGATCTGAAGGTCTGGCTTGGCCTTTTCCCTGCTGCTAACAGCATTCCGTGTGAAATGTGCAGCGTGCCGGAGAGTGCTAATGCCTTGCAGACCTGGGTTGTGTCATTCCCCAGTGTTATTTATACAGAACTATTTAAAAACACAGGGTAAAGCTTGTAGCAGTGTCTGCGTGGAAGGTTCACTTTATCTAATTTTATCCACCTACAAGCTGCACGCCTTAAACCAACACCCCACTTGGAGACAGCCGAAGTCTTCAAGGCTGCTTCACAAAGGACAGAGAAAAGCCTCTCCAGCAGGTCATGTGTCAATCCTAACCTGGATACACATCCTGGGAAGAGAAAAATCACCTTCTGGCCGTGTGTCCTTCTGCCCCAGCCACAGAGCCAGCTCTGAGCAGCTGCTGCAGCTAAAGGCATGCCTGTATCTGGGTAGATCAGGTAGGATGAATCGTGTTGGTGTGACTAAAGGACCTGATCGTCATTTTCACTAGTGACTTAGGCAGCCCTAGCCAGGTTGTTAGAGCTGTCAGGGACCTAAAAATACAGATAATGATTCGCAGGCTGTTACAGTAAGAGATGCCAGGCTGTTACAGTAAGTGATGCCAGGCAGTTCAGCAGAATTCGGGCTCATTAGTCACATAACTGCCTGCTTGCTTTCAAAGAAGTTGCTTTCCCCATTGTCCCAGAAGTCTTGCACACATCCTGCACGCAGCTCCTGAGGCACAGTGCTGGTCTAACTTGTCTGAGCAACTCAGGACACATCATCCCCCAGTTCTGGACTCTGAACAGGACCATGATACCAAGAACAGGAGAGAAAGAACAAGCCCAGCAGTTGCCAATGAAGACCCCAACTGGATATTAGGAAAAATCTCTTTACTGAAAGGATGATGAAGCACTGGAACAGCCTGTCCAGGGAATGGTGGAATAACCCTTCCTGGAAGTGTTCAAAAAACGTGTAGATGTGGTTCTTTGGGACGTGGTTTAGTGGTGGACCTGGTAGTGTTAGGTTAATGGCTGGACTCAATGATCTTAGAGGTCTTTTCCAGAGGTCTTAGAGGTCCTTAGAGGTCCTTCTTAGAGGTCTTAATGATTCCATCATTCTCTTTTAAATCACATCTTCCCTTCTCTGTAGACATCCGAGGAACCTCAGGCTTGGCCTGTCTCTTGATCTGTGTTCTCTTCACGTCTGCTCCAGCAGAGGTGCAGGAGATACACCTCTCTCCACTTCGTGTCCTTCCAAGAAGAAGAAACTGCGCTAAATCCAAGCAAATCATGCGGAAAGCTGACAAGAAGCTTTCATGAAGTTCCTCACCCTCCACAGGACGAACAGCAGTGTCCTTGGCAGAAAAGAGCCAAAAATGCAGTGGAGAGAGCAAACCGGGCAACAGCTCCTAATACCTGTCCTCTTTAGCATCGGAGACCACACTCTGAGGCAGATCCTCTGCCTTTCCTTAGCTTTGGGATTATGCTGAGAGTGTCTCCTCAGACCTCCAGTGCTGGCAGATGAACCCAGCCCAGCTGATGCAGCAGCAAAGTGTCCTCTCTCCATCTCTGTTACTGCTGCACGAGCCAGCGTGGAATCCAAGGTGGCCTGACAGCAGTTTCCTCTGTCGGCAAAATCCCAAGGAAGAGAAAAAAAGAAAAAAGAAAATAAGAAAAAAAAGCTGCAGGGGGAGCAAGCATAGCAACAAGCAGGATAATCAGCTGCAGTTGAAAGCAGGGAGGGTATCTGTTTATTCCCCGATTTACCCACTGCATCTCAGAGCTTTCCGCTTTGTGACTCCCATCCCAATGTTCGGAGAGCAAAAAAAATACTCCCAGAAACGAACTGCAAGAATTAGTCACTGCCAAATGTTCTTTTTGTCTGTGGGCTCTTCTCAGTAACCCCAGCAAAGCTGAAATTGTCTTTATTAAGATAATTGCTTCGCTGTAGACAATTTAAACTGTTGTCTGTAACATGAAGAATGACTGAAGGAGCTGAATCTGCTCCGTGCCACATCCCTGTGCCAGGGTGGGAGCCCGAGGCGCTCACTAAATGCCAAGAGTGAGCCCTCCCTGCTGCTGGGCTGCCCAAAAAAGGCTGAGGACATCCCTTCAGAGGCTGCTTTCAACACTCCCCCGCTGCTCCCTTTCCACAGCCCTCCAGCCATGAAGGAAATATGAAGTGTGAAGTATTACAAACTAAAGAAAATCTCACTTTAAAGGCAAGGCATTCAGGAAAAGAAACAAAAATAAAAATTGAGGGGCACAGCTAGAAGGAGGGCTTTGAAGGGCTGGCAGGGTGCTGGTTAATGCAGAGTGTTGCTACCTCTCCATCAGCTCAGGCAGGGACGGAGCAGCCAGGAGGTCAGTGCTGAGCTGAGGAGGAACAGCCAGAGCACTCCAGACATGAAACAAGGCTTGGCAAAACTTTGGGAAATTGAGATTTTTGTCAGACTTTGCAAACTATTTTTGTCACTGCCGTTGCTGGGCATTTGGAGACAAAATAATAGAGGCTGGGGGGGAGAGGGACGGCTGTAATTTAACCCAGGGACCTCTGTCCTCTCCGAGGCTCGGAGGAATGGATGACCTGCAGATATTGCTTGTTGGCTTGTACACTGTGTAACATACCATCCACTGCTTCCCATTTCCTCTCTGCCTTTTGTTTGTTTTCTTTAGACAGGCTCCCTAGGCTATGTTTTTGCTCTTTTTCCCCTGTTTCAAAGATTTTCACTCTGCTGGATCTCTTCTCTCTGCTCTGAAGAGCTGTATCAGGCTGAGACGGAGCCAAACGCGGACAAACCAACTGCGGTGTCTGAATCAAACTGGAAATCCTCCCATCTAGATGCTGCCTTCAGGTTTCTGCTCCTCAGACTTGGGGCCAAGCACTGGCTTATTCTGCATCCATTGAGGGCCAGAGCAGTTTATAGCATCATTCTCAAAACCACAGTGGCCACAACAAGGCGGGGTGGTTTCAATCATGTGAATATCTGGTGTTTGCCACTAATGGCCTCAGAGGAGGTGGGTACCAAGAGGATGTGCTCAGCAAGAGCCTGGTGTCTTCTCCAGCTGCTTCAGCTGAAGCTGCATGAGGGCTGTGGGTGGTGGCATTGCCCAAAAAGTTTCACACATCATGGAATCATAGAATGGTTTGGGTTGGAAGAGACTTCAAAGCTCACCCAGTTCCAATCCCCTGCCATGGACAGGGACACCTTTCACAAGACCATGTTGCTCCAAGCCCCATCCAACCTGGCCACAGGTTGAGGGATGAGGCAGCCACAGCTTCCATGGGCAATGTGTGCCAGGGTCTCACCACCCTCACAGGGAAGAATTTCTTCCCAAAATCCCATCTGACCCTGCCCTCTGTCAGTTTGAAGCCATTCCCCTTTGTCCTGTCACCCCCTGCCTGTGTTAAAAGTCCCTCTCCAGCTCTCTTATAGGCTCCCCCACTTGCAGATCAACAAGCTTTATTCTTCTAGGACCAAGTGGGAATGGTTTCACCTGGTGGCATTTGTCCTTCTTTTTACTTTTACGTCTGAGGACACTGATTAGGAGAAGGCAATGCTGAACATGGAGATCCTGCAGACCCTGGGTTAAAAACAAGGCCAACCAAGAGCTGCAATGTGCATTGACTGCTTCCAGACCATCTCCTCTGCTGTGTCATCACTCCCCACAGGAACTGCTCATCATTAAACAGAAATGAATAACTAGTCCTTTTTTTTTTTTTTTTCTTGTTTTTTGGGGGGTTTTCTTTCTTTTTTAATCCATTGCACAAGCACAGTCTGGAGAACATTTTCTGCAGCTGCCTGCGTGTCACCCATCTATTTTCTCAGAGCCCTGAGAACAATGGGCCCTGGTGTTTGCTGCCAGAGGCCGGGGCACAGCTCTGTTTTGCCATCTGTTTGGGGCGGTGGGACAGCCACGCTCTCCTCCTCCTCCTCCTCCCGCCTGGCACTTGCATGGTGGCTCCAAAAACGGAGTCAGATGAGGCAGCCACAAGCATCCTGAGGTGGGCAGGGGGATGAGGGCTCCTTCCAGAATAAGGGAGAAGGTGACTCACGGGATCCCCCTGCCTTTTGGGAAGCTGCAGCAGCCAGCTTGGTGTCGGCCAGGGCTCCGTGACTTGCACCAGAGGTTGGACTCCAAGGCTCAGATGGCTGACACAAATGATTCATCAGGGAGCTAATAAAATAATCGATGCTGGGATAACACCCTCGAGTAATTGTTAACTGGGGTCCTCCAGGTACCAGCTGGGACTGACAAGTAATAATGGCCTGGCCAAGAGCAAATTGCCACAGTGCAGGTCGCTGTCAGAGGTGTCTGCTGCATGTGATGGATATCTCCAGCACATCTCTCCCCATCTCCTGCTTCCCCAACAGGGAGTGCATCCACCCCGCTGGAAACCCCCTGCCTGCCCCCAATTACATCCACAGCAACCAGATAATTTTAGAGATTGGTCCCCAGCCACTGCCTACCCTGAGCTTTGCAAACAAAAGTAATGATGAGTGCTCCTTGTTTTATTACAGGTCTGCTGAGCTCAGAGACCTCAAAATGCCGCCTTGCAAATATTAATTCATGATGCTTCACGTCTGTCTTTGGTGTCAAGGAAATGTTCGCAACCATTCTCAGCTAATCATAAAATCAGAGGCTGTTCCTCACTATTGTTCTCATAAAAAATTGCTCAGGAAAAAAGTTGGCTGGGTCATGTGCTCCATTCATTGCTAATGTTGTCTTTAATTTATTTTTAAAAAGCATAACCACTTGCTCATATTTTTGTGCCCACTATAAATCAGCTCTGTTTGAAAACTAGACAAAAAACCATCACATTGGTTTAGCCTCTGGGTTTTTCTGTTGTTTATCCAGAGGTCTAGATAAACCATCGACTGCAGCGAAGGTTAAACACAACAAACCAGAGCAAAGTCATTCACCTGTTTGAATTAATTTGCCCATGAAATCAGTTTGTGGCTCCCACAGCTGCAGGGCACTCCTGCACAGTAACCTTCAGTCTGCATGCTGCACCTGCCCCCATATCAAACACCTTGGGCAACCCCAACCCCAAAAATTTAACCCAAATCCAGAGGGCAAAGGGGAAATTTCACCTTCGGCTGAAACATCTGGAATGCATCAAACTGCCAGCGGTCCCCTCGCACTCTTAGCCCAAAGTGCTGCATGTGATCATGTACTTAGGGCTCTGTTCAACAAAAGCACCTCAGCCTGAGCCTAATTTGAAGTCAACTTGGTGCCAAGTGCTGTGCCAAGTCGGGGTGGGTGCCCTGCTAATGGAAACCATGTGTGTGCAGACTGACAGAGGAGCCTGTGCCTTGACTTTTCTAGCCCCTTGTCAATCACGTGTTTCCCTCTCTGCAAATTCCCCAGGGACAAACCCAGCACCCAAAATACACATGTCCTCCACAGTGACTTATTTATGGTGCTGAGGCTCCAAATTGGTCCTTGTTAAATGTCCTTCCTGTGGGAGTTGGGTCAGGGCTGTCAATATTATAATACAGCCTAATCAATTATCAGTTCTCCCCTTCACACCATCACTCCTCGTCTAACAGCTCTGGCTTTTGGCACTGAATACTAATGTGAGGGGCTCATCAGTATGCTGGAGGCTGCCTGCGCATCTCAGCCACGCACACTGAGAGCATGAAATCCATAGAGGGCACGGTGAAAATTCTCCCACAGCTCCATAATACCACCAGGACACTTCAGAGCCTCTTACCTATCACCGGCAGCAAGAGCTGGCCCCAGATATCCCATGAATTTGGCCCTGCCACAGACAAAAAGTTACCTTTGTGAAATGCCAGTGACACGCCCAGGAAAAAATAAAGAAGTCTTTTTCAGTCTGCCTGTACATTTCTCATTTTTTATGCAAACCTTTCATTTACACACAGCTTCTCCCGCTGTCACACTGAAAGCACGACCTTGAGCAAAAATGCTTTGCTCTTCTTAAGGGACCCAGCAAGCTCCTGAAAGCACAGAGAGCCTCACAGGGAGCTGCAGGATCAGCAGGGATGTGGGATGGGATACAAAGCAAGGCAGCAACCACCTGGTCTGAACCACTGGGGTCCACCACTCGCTCCTCCAAGAATGGCATTTGTCTGAATTTTGTATTTTGATTACTGTATCTCCATTCCTTATGACATCTGCCTGGCCAGAAAAAAGGGCCAAACTGTGTTTGGGACAAGTGTCACTCCCACCCAAGAGCAGTGGGGCTGAGGGGGGTCCTTCCCTCCACAGCATTTCTGGGTTTGCACTGCAGCATCCAGCACTGACAGAGCATCCCTGGTGCAAACAGCAATCTGATGTGTGACACATTCTGCCACAGGGGTGGGTCCTGACCACGTGGAGAAGCTCTCAAACCCCAACCCAAGCTGCCCAGGCTTAACCAGTAAGCAGTGAGCCTGGCCTGGGGTGGAGAGCAGCCTCGGGTCTGTAAGGAAGGACAACTGCAATTCCCATCCTATTTCTCCTCAGGCAGATGCACCAGCCTAAACCCCATCCACTCCCCTGATTCATGTGTTCGAGTGAGTCAGGCCTCTCATAAAAATTATACTAAAGAAATAACAGAGAGAAGAGCAAATCCCCATGGTCCCAGACACTGAGTAACCACAGAGGGATGGATGATCTCTGCCCCAAAGCACTTGTGGTATGGCTGGGTGAGAGAAAAAAGCTACAATGGAAACAAAGAGGGAAAAGATGTACCTAAAATCACCCAGCAAGGTAATGGCAGTGCTAAGAATGGATCCAGCTGCCAACCCTGAGCTCAGCACCCTACTGACCTGCACGTGTCACCTCTCATTTCAGGGACATTCAGAAGAGAAACCAAATGTAACACAGAAATTAAGCACATGAGACTACTTAGCCACCTCTTTATTACATCTCTCTGTACCAAGTGTCTGCTCCAGTGTCAGGGCTTGCTCTTTTAATCCAGATATACAATATACCCACTGTTATCCCCTCTGACTCCAGAGCTGCATGACCCAACCATGAAAAAATGGTTCTGATTCATTTACATTAAAGATGTGGATATTTTAAGGGGCATAGAAGAGCTTCTCTCGTGATTGTTAAATGTCCACAGTGAAGCACACAGAGCATAAGCCACTGGGTCATGAAATGTAGCATTTTTTTCATTCTTATCTTCTTTCTCCAGCTTGCCAGCACAGTGAAAGCCATCATATTGATATATAAGCAGCAAAATCTCCCTCCCAGAATGGAAAAAAAACAAATGGCCTTTAAGAAATGTTGGCCTTTGCCAGTGAAACACACGGCTACAACTGCAGGAAACACAACACAGGTTATTGCAAATATTAAATACAGGCAACCAAAGGATAAAAAGGAAATGCATGAGCATGGTTCTGATAATTTGCAACGAGATGTGTGGTGCCATAGGGAAACGAACAGAGCTGGCATGCGGATGCACAGATCTGAGTTTTCCAGGCAAGTGGAATTGAAATCAAATAGGATGGAGGAAACAGGTTGTTCTGCAGCCAGACTCCAGGCTCAGTTCCTCAATTAGCTCTCTGATGGAGCATTGCCTTCACTTTGAACCCACTCCTGGGGGACCCAGCAGATGTATCCCATGTGCAGGCCACTCCCGAGTGCTGCAAATGCCTCTTTACAAGTGAGGCAGATCAGAGGGAGAAAATTACAGCCTCAGCCTCCCACTCCCGTCCCTGCCAGCTCTCCTCTGCCTCCCTCACACTGTGCAGAGCCTCTGGCCCCGCTTTTCTTGCACTACATCTGAGCAGTTGGCAAAGCCTTCGCTGCCACAAGCGCTCCCTGGGTCAAGGGACCACTCCCCTCAAACCCACAGGCACATCCCACAGACCTTGGGGAAAACAGGCATCTGGTCTGGAAAGCCAGTGGCAGGCACTGGAAAACCTTCAGGAGGGGTGTCCTGCTGCCAGCAGAGCCGGTGGCTGGGGGAGGCACAGCAAACCACAGCACTGGAGGGACCTGTCCCCAGGCTGGGACATGAGGGGACTTTGGGCACCCATTATTGAGAACTGCAGTGTAATATTCCAGCATGGAGCAATCAGATGTGTTCTGCCAGCCATCACACACCTCTATCTCTATAAATTAGTCTCTATTTCCCCCTTTTGTAAGGAAAGAGGAGGAGGAGGTGAGTCTGAAGCCCATTGCCACATCTTAGAGAAGAAATCCTATATTATTAACACAGCCATCCATCATGCTGCCTGCTCCACGAGAAACGTGCTCCTTCTAACACAGAAATCAATCCTTTCCTATGGAAAGGAAACAAATGTAATCACTACGTACTGCTAGTCTTTCTTGGCTTTTGTATCTGGGACCCTGAACAACTTGATCTTCTTCGTGGATTTTTGGTGCTGACCAGAAGTTGAACTTGTTGCAAGTGCAGTTTCTGGAGGAAGCTGGGAGTGTCCCATCTGAAAGCTATAAAGAACTCCATGAAAAACAACAGAAAACACTCCTATGTCTGCAACAGATTTATTTGTTGGATTAAGGAAGTCTTCCCTAAAGTTGCATTTTAGGTCCCAAAGTCAGGAAAGCATCCCAAATCGGCATATCACTTAAAGAAATTATTAATTTTACAGCAGACATGCCAAGCACACAATCTCTTGGCCAGCTTCAACCCGCACGACGCATTCACTACACATCATATTTTCCAGAACCGTATTTTCCTTCCATAAATTATTTTTCTTGCATTCCTGACTGCAAGGACCAGCAACCTGGAACACCCAGAGCAGCAGGGTGTGTGAGCAACCAGCAAGGATGCTGAGGGGCAAATATGATGGACCCCTTCCCTGAGATGGAAGTCAGAAATTATCCTTCCCATCCCACACAGTGAATCTGGGGCAGTACTCCCAATTCCTGCTTTGTACCCCCACAGTTCCTCTGGATCTCAAAGTGGAATCTCACTCCTACCAGCCTCTCCAGGCCCTCCAGAGTGCCCTGGTCACTTCGAGCACCCAAGTCCCTGCACTCTGCTCCCAGGGGAATTTGGCTGCAAGTTCTCTGCATAGCTCAAATGTCTTTCCTGAATGAAGACCCAGGAAAAAAAAANNNAAAAAAAAAGGATTTAGAAGAATCTAACCAGCCATCTAAGGAGAGAAAGGAGGAATGCAGAGAATGAACCCACCAACATCAAAACCCAGGAAGCTGCCTTTTAGCCACCAGACAATCTCGCTGATAGACTAGATTTTTCTCACCCCAGCTGGGAGTAATGTTTTCTTTCTTTTTTTTTCTTTTTTTTGTTTTTTTTAAAGAAAAGATCAACTTGGTCACCTTTAAAGACACAAAGCNCATTCATGGCTCCCAGCTGTCAAAAGCCACAAAATGCCTGAGGCTGTCTGTCTTCTTGCAAATGCCGAAGCCATTTTCCTGTAGTGTATGTGCTCATTAATCAAGTTTCAGACTCGTCTCAGTCTCTATCATTGTCCATAAGCCAAGAGAGACACTTTGGGGTCAGCAAAGTAACACAGCAGCACCAAACCTATTCTGGCATGGTCAGATGCAAAGGTCTCAGCTGGGCTCTTCTTCCACTGAAGTCAGTAAGTTTTCATTTTAATCTGGCTCAATTCAAAGTCAGGAATAGAAGTCATATCTACAGATTGGACAAGTGTGTGTTTGAACATCCTTGCCAAAAAGAAGCAAAGCCCCAGACCCATCAAAATTAAATAGCTGTGGTGGGTTGACTTAACTCCATCCCCTCCAGACCTAACACAATGGTGTTCAATTTTCACTGAACCACCAGACAAGGGCCTGGCTGGTGGCTGGTGGTGTCCCCTGAGCTCCTCTCGCTGAAGTCCTGAGAATAAACAGGGTCCTGGGATGTGGATGTGTGGGGGTTGCCAAGAGGGAGAGCAGCACATTGACCATTTGCTGCTCGATAAACATATCCATGCCTGGGGTTCTCACTTCAAAAAGAAAGTTGAAAAGCTCTAAATGGTTCAGAGAAAAGCTCTACTAAAGGGGGAAAGCTGGTTTTGAGTGAGAGGTTAGAAAGTCAATCTGCTCTGCTAATGCAACAGAAAGTTCAAAGATGCCGACGCTGGGGCCCATAAATATTGCAAGAAGAGCCAGTTTCCAGTATCAGAGCCTCTCCCAACCAGCAGAAACAGAATGACATCACACGGCTGCAGGATTGGGCTGAAGACATTCACACTGTGAATCTGGAGCTGCAGAAATCGAAGGGAGGCAATCACGAAGAGGTGGAATGGTCTCACCAGTGTTCGCAGGAAGCTCCTGCGCTCAGCTCAGCCAGGGGCAGAGGCAGCACAGCTCTGGCACTCACTGTGCCCACAAAACCCTCTCGTTTTGCTCATGGCCACGGGGATTGAGCAAGTTAAAACTGAGGCCAGCGAAGAGCAAGCAGTGAGGTGAGCCACCACTCACTGCCAGCTCAGCACCATCGCCCGAGGGCCCAACCCCGCCAACGTGGGGTGGAGCAACTGGATGTAATCAGCCCTTCTTGACATTCTCACCTCTAGAGAAGCCACACAAGGACCTCCCACATCCCTGTCAGTGGCAGAGGAGCTGGCCCTGACATCAGAGCCCAGCAGATAGCTCACAAGGCTCCTCTCAGCTGAGGATTACCTTCACCCTGTTAATGACATATTTCATGTGCTGCTCTTCTCTCCTTTAAGGCAGGTGGAGGGTCAAGGCAGGCTGGCTTCACACTGAAGCATTTTTCACTTGTCAATAATTCAATTAATGGCTGTGAAAATGTCCATCAGGAGTCTGGTGGCAGCAAAGTGATCCGAGGGTCACCGTGGAAAGAGAAGAAGCAGCAGAGGGAAGAAGCAAGAAATACGAGCATGCACTCCTGGCAGAAAAACAGGACTTTCTCCATCTCATTTCATTCACAAAAAAGCTTTTGCTTAGAAGGTTTGTATCTTGTCTTGCCATTCAGGTCATCTTTTAACTGCTGATAATTTTAATTTCAACAGGCACTTAACGTGCTAATCAAACCCAAAGGTTCTCAGCAGGATGGAAAATCCCAAGCACAGACATGATTATTTGGCTTTTTAAAAAAGCACTGGAGCGTCAAGAGAAAAAAAATAAGCAACACATCTTTTATAGGGATAATTTATTGTTCTTTTTTGCTTGTTATTTATCCACACTGGTCAATTTTATATCCAGGCACACATTGCCTCATCTGCTGCATCCCAGAGTAGCAAGAGGGACACCGCACAGGGCAAAATATTAATGGCAATGTTTCTTTTGCCATTAACCACAGCTCTTCTTTTTCTCCAAAGGTGACAACAAAGCCAAAATCTCTCATCTGCCAAGGACTGAACACCTCTTCCCTTCAGGATTTAAAGCAGGTGGGGGTGCAGATGTGACACAGAAGTTCAGGACAGTGTAGGCACTTCAGGCACAAGTTCACTTTCCTTGGATTCCCATGCCAGCCCTGGGGCTGGGTGCCCAGCTGATGAGGTGCCTTCATGGGATCCAGGCTCCCTCCCCTGCTTTGCTGTGGGCTGCTGTGGGTGGGATCACAGCTAGGGAGAAGAGAAATGCCTCCTCCCTTTCCCCTGACTCAGGCTTATAAAATACATCTTCTTGGAGAGAGCAGCACCCCAATAAATCCTGAAGTACCCGGGTGACACATGGCTGTGTGACACGATCAGTCCCAGAGGGAGGCAACCCCTGCTGACACAATGAACTGATGGGTCACGCTGGCTGGGCAGGATGAGGGAACTCCCAAGGGATGGCCCGAGCCCTCCTCCAGCCCTTTCACGAGCAGAGGTGCCCCTGAGCAGGCTGGGGTTTGACAGAGGAGGAGGAAAATGGTGGAATGACTCACCCAGGGCAAAGCAGCCTCTTCTCCATTTGGGAGCAGACTTCAGGATCGATCCAAAATCTGTCCCTACAGCCAGCCCTTCACAGACAGCAGGTGGCATCCCTGCCTGATCATGTCAGGGCAGATAGTGATTGGACAAGGCGGAGTGGTTTTAAACTAAAATATGAGAGATTTAGCTTGGAATAAATGCCTCACTGTGAGGGCAGTGGTTCAGGTTGGAACCTGGAATGGGTTCCTCAGAGAAGCTATGGATGCCCCAACCCTGGAATTGCTCAAGGCCACGTTGGATGGGGTGTAGAGCAACCTGGTCTAGGGGAAGTTGTCCCTGCCTGTGGCAGGGGGTTTGGAACAAGACCATCTTTAGGATCCCTTTCAACCCAAACCATTCCAGGATTCTGTGATTCCATGCTCGTGTTCAGCCCCAGGTCTGCTGTGCAGTTGTCCGTGTGAGGGTCAGCCAGCCCCCTCTGAGACAGTTTTCACAGAGATGTGCAGAGAAAAGCAGCCACTTCTGCAGGCTTTTCTTCCTCTCTGTGCACCTGCCAACAGCAAGGGAACTGGGAGCTCTTTTCTCAGGCAACAGCACACGAGGGCATCTGTGGTGTGAGTGGGTTGTCAGAGGCTCAGCTGGCAAACTTGTGGGGAAACACTCCAGCTGCTCATCAGCCTGGGTCCTCTTGTGTTTTGTCTTCCAGAGAAATCCAATTAACCTGCTTCCTTTTGCACTTAGCGTTTCTAACGTCAAAGATCATCACCTGGAAGACCTTTTAGAGGCAAAATAAATGCCATGGCAACTGCCAAGATATTTCCAATAAATCCCAGCTGCGGCCTTCAGACTGCAAGTCCAGGAGACATTTCCCACGTCGTAATTTCTCTCTTTCAATATCCTCTGTTTCTGGGGAAGTATTGACTAAGTGTTAAGCCTCCAGACTTAATTTTTGGTTTGATCCCTTGAAAAAGGAACTGAACCCCTCATTCAGTTTATCTGGAAGTGCTGGTACAGAAATGCTGATCGCTGTGATTAATTGTCACATCTGTGGGAGCATCCTGTGTGGGGAAAAATTAGGCTCAGTCCTACATGGGTTATTTACAACCCAGCTGCTCCAGCCATTAAAATTGCCCTGAATAGCTGCTTCTCCCATCACAGTCTGAACAAGCAGATTAGTCCCTGAGATCACAAGCCCCCATATTTTCCAACGCAGTACATCTCATCACGAAATAAAGGCCTTGCTTCAATAAATAGCACTGTTGAGGGCACTCCTGCTGGAATGAGCCTTCCCCAGCAATGCTTCCACTCCGGAAAGAGCCTGCTCTGAGCACTAAAGAAACCCATCAGAAATAACCTTGGGTTTTGTGTGTTTATATCTGCGTAGCTGTGGAAACACAGTGAAGAGGGATGGTTTTTGTTTTGCAAGGCAAATAGAAGATTTGTGATATCCTTCAAGGGTATTTCAAGGCTTCCCTCTCATCCTGTTGCAAGCAAAGACCTCTTGCCCAAGCTGTCTGGTTTTTTTATATAAATGGCTCCCTTTCCCTAGCATAGATCAATCCAGTGCTGAGAATTTTTTGGCATCCTCACCCCTAATTGCCCTCAGGCTGTTGCAACACTTCAGATGTTCCAGTCTGGATGTGGTGACCAAAGGGTTGGCTTGGCACTGGAGGAGGCTGGGCTGACCCCTGTTCTTGCTGAATCCACACTCCCAGTGGGGTGTCTGGGACACGCTCGAGGAGCTGCTTGAGAGATGAATCACCTGTTGCTTGGGATGAAATGGATTCTCTTCTCTCCAGCTTGCTGGGGTTACTGCTGAGGTGGCTGCAGGCAGCAGAGGGGCTGGAGAGGGCAGGGCAGAGCATCTGCTGGAACACATTCCTGTTGGATCCTCATGCAAACAAGTGCCCCAAAATTATCCACAGGAATGACTGAGCTTAAGTTTTTCACTTTCACTGCATCCCTCTTTTCTCCTCTCTGCTCTGGCTCTTGTCCCCACTTCCTTTTCACCGCTGCTGGGTGGGCTCCTGCTGCCTCTTTATATCTGGTTTCATAGAACCATGGAATTATAGAGTGTTTTTTATGGGAAGTGGGCTTCAAGACCACCCAGTTCCAGCCCCCTGCAATGTGCAGGGACACCTTCCACTACCCAGGTCGCTCCAAGCCCCATCCAACCTGGCCTTGAACACTTTCAGGAATGAGGTTCTCTGGTTTCCTTTCAAACACGCAGCCCAAGCCCATGCACTGATTGAGATGTTCTGCCCAGCAAGTCACCACACTGTCCCACCACCAAAAAGATCTCTTCAGAGTGGAGCAAACCCTTGCATATCTGCTTTCTCCCTCCTTTCCAACCCATCAAGGAGAGTCAGGACCCCTGCAACGGGAGCAGACAGAGATTCCATCCTTCTGCCAGCTCCAGCACTGGCTTTTGAATAATGTCCTTGCTGGCACAGAAAACCCTCAAGCCAAACCTGCACAGGGCAGCGATCAGCCCCTCACAAAATCCCCTTGCAAACTGCTTTCTGCTTACATCACATCAGAATTTCTTTCCCGAATACCTGCATGGCACCAGGAGTGCTGATCCCAGCCTGAGCCCTGGGCACCAGGAGTGCTGATCCCAGCCTGAGCCACGGGCACCTCAGTAATGTTAATAACAGGCACAACCTATGAGTGCAACCCAGTTATTGCATGTGCCTCACACACGAGCCTGCCTTTAATGATGTCTGCGTGCACAAGCTGCTGTTCCCTGCAGCAACCCCAGCAAACAGAGTAACCTGGGGCAGCACAACGAGCTCCTCTAAGGCAGGGTTAAGTAGGTGATGATAAACTCTCACCACCACAATCAAAGCCCACGCACACAGAGCCAGATGTGTTCTGCATCCTGCAAAAAGGGCTCCAGGCCAGCTCTCAGTGACGTGTGAGCCAAAGGGTTTTCCCAGAACTAGGCTGAGCCTGGCATAAGGCTTGGGGAGGGAAGTGCTCCTTGGGGCAGGGAAATCCTCCAAGAGAGCGCATGGGACACCACCAGGAAAGGGGCATGGCACCAGCATTGTCCTCCTTTGGTGACGCAGGAACAGAGGCTCCGTGCTGCAAAAACACCCCAGCAAGTGCTGGTGGGGGGCATGTATTGATAGGACAAGGGGGAATGGCTTTAAACTGGCAAAGGGTGGGGTTAGATCAGATCTTAGCAAACAATTCTTCCCTGTGAGGGTGGTGAGACCCTGGCACAGGGTGCCCAGAGAAGCTGTGTCTGTCCCATCCCTGGCAGTGTTCCAGGCCAGGTTGGAGCAGCCTGGGATAGTGGAAGCTGTCCCTGCCCTTGGCAAGGGTTTGGAACTGGATGATCCTTAAGGTCCCTTTCAACCTGAACCATTCTGTGATTCTGGGATCAAAGGAGATCTTCCAAACCATCTGTTGCAGCCACACTCTCAGCCTCACCTGCAAAGGACCCTGCCCTCAGGAATGGAGGCTGCTGTTGTGTTCATTAGGAAGAACTTTTAAATCCTACTCAGGAAAGCATAAACATATGGAGGAAAGGAAGACCTGGATTTGGGTAGGATTCACTGGCAGTAACAGACAAGGAAGCCGTGAGTGGGAGGCAGGTAGCCCCAAACAGACCTAGGGGAAAAGTATGGACAGGGAGAGAGAATCAGGGTTGCCTGAGAAAATCACTTCTTGTATTGTCCAAGTCTGCAGTGCGTGGCTTGGCAAGCCTGTGATCTTGTGTGCAAGAGCCTCCAAAAGGGAGGGTACAGAAGCTGTTTTGCTGGGGGATGTTTGGATCAAGGCAGCAGGGTGAGGATCAGGAGTCAGCCAAATCACATAAATCAGTGGGATTTCAGGGCCTGATCTCAAGGCTTTTGAGGATAATTAAGCACCACTGCAGATCTGAGACACTGTGCTTCAGAGCCCTTTCAACATTCAAGGCTTGCAAGCATTTTCGTGATGTGTAATAAATTGATTCATTCTTGCCAGGAGTGGAGAAAATGTGCTATTGATGTCCTTAGGTAGAGGTGTCTTCATGGGCATTTAACAAAACCCTTCCTTTCTGCTTTAAAAAAAACAAACAAACAAACAAACAAAAAAAAAAAACAGAGAAAATCTCTTGCTTAAAATCTAATCTAAATCTCCCCTCCTTCAGCTTAAAGCCATTCCCCCTTGTCCTGTCACTCCATGCCCTTGTCCAAAGTCCCTTTCCAGCTCTCTTGGAGCTCCTTTAGGTACTGGAAGGTGCTCTAAGGTCTCCTCAGAGCCACAAGACCAGCTCCCTAAACACTACATCCTTTTGCAATCATGCATTTCCTCCCCCTTCCCAGCTTCAGTTTGTAAACTATTTGTATGCTGATGGTTTTTAAATAGCTCCCAATGAGGATTTTACATAGAATGGCAGAGGAAAATAAATCTGTGGGCTGGAGATTTATGTAAACACAAATTCCCTGCAACAGCAAGTTCCTCACTGCATGTGGCTCACTTTACAAAAACACACCATCAGATAAAGGCATGTACATGATTCATTTGCTGCCCTCTGATGTGGTGGGGCTCTCAAATGAGAAGTTTAAACTATCTTGCTTAAAATCAGAGTCACAGGACTTACAGGCTGAGGAGGCATGGCAAAAGGCAGGCGGAGTTTCTAACAGGCATGGAGTTGTGCAAAACAGATTGTTTTGTGGGTGCTAAAAACTCTGATGGGGTCTAGGAAGAGGTTTTGTTTGGCTGTGCCAAGCCATTGGTCATAGAAAGTCATAATTACATCTACTGGCCTGCTCTGGAAGCTGTTACAGGCTTGACATTCATTGCCAGTGGAAGTTTTATCTTCCCTTGCTTGTGCTAGAAATATCGTGGGCCCACAATGATGGCAGAGTGCTAGACAGTGCAAAATATTAGACCAAAATAGATGGGTCCTGTCTTTCAGCAGCGCTGCTGTCTTGCTTAATATCTAATCTAAACAAGACAAAAAGCTCTTCAGTGTGGAGACCCAGGACTCTCTGCAGGGAAATCTTTTAGCCCCATTCCTCAGAGAAGAAACTAAAGCTCTGGTAGAGTTGCTTCCAGTCGGATTTGACCTCCAAATCCCCAGCCTCTAGGTGCTGGCCATAGTCTGTCTAGCCACGGTGGTTACTCATACTCATATGACACAGGGAGGGTTTCACATTGGAGATCAAAATCCTGTTTTGTCCCTTAAGCTTGTGTAGGAAATGTGGGGAAATGTCCAGCTCCTCCCTCACACCTCCAGCAGCCCTGGGTGGGTGCACCAGGGAGCTCTTCTCAGAGTAAGACCTCTCACTCCCCATGAGTTATCTGAGTACAATGCCCAGGTATGGCTTGTGCAGAGAAAGAAGACCCTGGCCCTTGGTTCCTCTGCAGTAAAACTCCTTCCTCCTCCCCCAAACCTAGCCCAGATCTTCTGAGATAAACTGAGCACAAACTGAGCCCCCCATCTCTGCCTGTATTTAGGAGAAACTGGGTGAAGACCACCTCCAAGCACAGGTCTGAGGAATTTTGGTCAGGTTGGTGAGCAGGTTTGCTCTGGAGAGCAGGATGAGGTCGGTGCACAGAGTGAATGAACCTTCCTCTGAGCACAGAGGATCATCCCCCATGACCAGAGGCAGCACATCCCTGGTCAGCACTCCAGGCAGTGGTGGGGAGCAAAACTCTAGGTGTTGGTATCAGAGCAAAACTGTTCAGCCATCACCAAATGCAGTCACCAAGGGAGCTGAAAACCACGCACTTCCAAAAAAAGCTTAAAGAAAAGTGTGTACAAGGTTCTGAGTCCCAGCACTGCCCCCACAATCCGTCTGCTGAGAGCTCCCTCTCCTCTCCTAAGGGATGTGTTATTCCCAGCTACTCCCCCAGGACCAGGGAGGAAATTCCCTTGTTTGAACACACCAGTGCCAGTGTCCCACAGCCCTGGAGTTTCCCTACAGAAGCCTGCCCACATTTTGCTCCTGACCACAAAGCATTTGCTTTGCATTTAGCAGGAACAACCAGTTTAGTGTTTGAATGAATGATTGGTGTTAATTAGTATCATTCAAAATTAAAACAAAGGTCAGAAGAGGGTAAGCATTATCAAAGGGCCTTGTTTGCTCAAAGGAAACATTAATGACACTTGTTCAGGGCTTCAAGATAAACTTGTTCAGGCACCGAGTTAATGAAGAAATAAATACTCCTCTCCACTGAACGTCACTACTCCTCAAACACAAACCACATGTCTTTCATCTCAAGGTGTGCCCTGCCCTATCTCTCATCTCTCCTGGCTGTTTCATTCCTCCTCACTCTGGAGATGCCAGCTCCCCTCCCTGAGCAGCTGCAGGATGGGCCCACCACCAGTTCATTGGGCTGACAGCTTCCACTGCAGAGCTGTGACCCAGGGACTCCTGCAAGGGCATCTCACTGCCCTGCTTCCAGCTCTCCTTCATTAAGAAGTGATGGACACAGGCGTGTCACAGGGCTGGGATTATAGGGCAGGTGCTTTCAGGACTTTAGATTGACCAGCTGGTCCAGACAGGCTTGAGTTCCTCTGCTCCCACCCTAAGCTGGCCATCCAGAGGGACCTTGACAGGCTGGGCCCATGTAAACCTCATGAAGTTCAACAAGGTCAGGTGCAAGATCCTGCAGCTCAGTCAGGGCAATCCCAAGCACAGGTAAGAGATGGGAGGAGAACGGGATGAGAGCAGCCATGGGGAGAAGGATTTAGGGATGCTGGTGGATGAGAGGCTGGACATGACCTGGCAAAGTATGCTGGCAGCCCGAAGGTCATCTGTGTCCTGGGCTTCATCCCCACAGCAGGGCCAGGGAGCGGGAATTGTCCCCCGGCACTCTGCTCTGCTGAGAGCCCACCTGCACTGCTGCATCCAGCTCTGGGACCCCAGCACAAGGAAGATGTGGAACTGTTGGAGCAAGCTCAGAGGAGGCCACGAAGATGCTCCAAGGGCTGCAGCACCTCTGCTGTGCAGATAAAATGAGAGAGCTGGGGGTGTTCAGCCTGGGGAAGAGAAGGCTCTGAGGGGACCTTCTAGAACATTTCAGGCCCTAAAGGGTCTACAAGAGAGCTGGAGAGGGACTTTTTGTGAGGGTGTGTAGCAATTGGACAAGGGGGAATGGTTTCAAACCTACAAAAGACTGGTTTATATTAGACATAGGGAAGAAATTCTCCCCTGTGAGGGTGGTGAGGCCCTGGCACAGGTTGCCCATGGAAGCTGTGGCTGCCCCATCCCCGGAAATGTTCAAGGCCAGGTTGGATGGGACTTGGAGCAACCTGGGATAGTGGAAGCCGTCCCTGTCTTTGGCAGGGGGATGGAACAAAATGGTCTTAAAGGTGCCTTCCAAACCATTCTGTGATTCTCTGGCCTGATGCTCCTGGGTTTGCACCTCTCAGGGTGGATGCACCACCAGATCACAAATTCTCATGGTCAGAGCCACCCTCCTGCCCCTGTCTGTGCAGCACCTGGTGCAACAGAGCCCAGCTGAGGGTGCCAAATACACAGGATGATGTGTGGGTCCAGACCTTTCCCAGCTGCCTGCAGGAGCTTTGCTGGTGCAGAATAAGCCAGAAATAAATAAACTGAACTCTCACCTGAGAGCTGGGTCACCTTCTGCAGGTGCTTCGCTGCATCGACAACAGAGGGAGCCCGAGGATGTCTGTGCTCCAGAGTCAGGCACCTCAGGCAAACTTAGGGTGGGATGAATCCTGGGCTAAACAAATCTTAATACGTTCAGAAACCAGCAGTAGCAGCATTCACAGATATTTATATATACACAGAGAGAAAGAGGGAGGGAAAGTGCGAGCACACCCTTTGGCTTCTGCGTGACCCCCAAAATGCCATAAATCACTCACAGCAGGAGAGCACAGTGCAGCAAGTTTTGCCTCCTGCCCCATCTTCCACACTGCCAATAATTTGGAAAACCCTGCCCTGCTATCAGCAGTGGAGTGAGGGGGCTGCAGGGAAGAAATTGGGGTACAGGGGCTGGGCGTTTCCAGGCTGCACCCTGCTCCCCACGCCAAGAGCACAGTGCTCCAGCTCCCGCTGCTAAAACCACTGAAGGCTGAGGAAGATGATATTTCCATCTTTTGGAAACGAAACACTGGGAACACGCCTACACAGCCGTTGTCATAATCTCCCGAATTCACTCAGAAGTAAAGAACAGGCAGAGGTCAAACTTTTCCTGGCTTAATAGAAACGCTATCAGAATTTTAACCACTTCCCTGCTGGCAGCTCAGGGATCTCCCATTCCCAACAAAGATTCCCGTGCGTGATGAGCACACACAGGCCTTTGCAGCAGTGAAATCTCTGTTCTGCCCCTTCCCTGTGCGCTCAGGGGCACAGACAGCGATGATTCCACACCGGCGAGGACAAGCAGAGCTGGTTGCATGAGGGCCATCTGTGGGGAGGTGCAATCCTGCATCCATCCCGGGTCCCACGCGGCTGCAGGCACCCGGCAGAGCCGCTCTGCTGTGCCAGGAGCACACGCGCCAGCCTGACGCTGCTGCTTCGC
The DNA here is from genome assembly GCA_013397055.1 of Pachycephala philippinensis. NCBI lineage: Eukaryota > Metazoa > Chordata > Aves > Passeriformes > Pachycephala > Pachycephala philippinensis. Next base: position 158,676 of record VWZT01013814.1, read on the forward strand.
CCCATCTCGAGCACACGGGAGGGAAGAGGCAGGAAAGATGGGCTTCCAGGGGGAGCAGATGGGCACCTGTCAGCAGCCATATGTCAGGAGATCAGTGCTTTGGATTGTGCATTAACCAAAAAAAAAAAAAAAAGGAAAAAAGGAAAATGGGAAAAAAACCCCACCTTCTGTAAGATTTTTAATCACGTGGTCCTCAGATGCTATGTGGAAAAAAAAAAAATTTGGCTTCTCTTCCCTTTTTTTTCCTGAGTGAACAGGAGCGAAGCAGCCTGGTATCCCACATTTATCACAGCACCCCTCACCCTTTTGGAAAAGCAGCAAGGAGGGGTCCGCTTCCCTGAGCTATTTCCCTCTGGAAATAACCATTTCATGGGAGAAGAGGGCAGCTGCATACAACCAACCTGGAGAGCAGGAGCAACGAATTGGTGAGAGGTTTGAACCCTGCAGCCCAGCGCCATCACTTCTCAAAAGGTCAGGAGTTAATTCAGATCTATAGGGTGATGGTCGTAAGGATCCCAAGCCCTGAAAGTCGATAGCAGACACCAAGTGTGACACATTAGACAGTGATGGGGTGAAGATGCTCAAGTAACTTTATCTTGCCTACCAGACCTCTGTGTGGAGGCTGTTTGCTCCAGCCCAGCTGTCTCGGAGCTCAGGAGCCATACGGCTGGTGGGACTTCAGAGAGGGAGATCAAATTCGGAGACAGCAAAGCAGGCGGTTGTTTGCTTTCCGTGTCCCTGCTCAACTTTTGGCCTCCTACTCTCCTAATGAATTTCTGGGAGGTTCTCAGCCCTGCCTGCTCTTTAGCAGACTGCACTTCCAGCTACAAAAATAGCGCAGACACTAAAACGATCTTCGGGAATCAGATAAGAGCTCCTCCCAGGAGGAAGAAAAAAAAAAAGGTTTCTTTCTTCTCTTTTCTTTTTTTGTTCTTTGTGTTTAAGGAGGCTGATGTGTTACAAATATAGATCGTGATTTCCATCCCAAAGTGCTTCGGCAAGAGCTCGGCTGGCACCTCTGCGCAGAGCTGGCAGCAGCCACTGCTGGGATGAGCCGTGCAGCTTCACAGAGGAGCACAGCCCGCCCCAGCCGCTCACAAAACCTGTCCAAATAACTGCACAGCACAACTGCAAGAGACCTTCTGGTGTAGATACTACCAAAGATGACAGAAAACAATGTTTTCCAACATTACTTCCTCCCAAAACACAGCTCAGAGAGGAAAAGGCATAGGTAAAAGCTCTGTCACATCACAGGTTTCTGTGGGCTTGGACAAGTCATCTTTCCCACTGAGTTTTGCCAAGGAAAGCCTTGGGGAGCCTCCCACATCTCCCCCAGGTTCCAGCTGGCCATGGCACTCCTCCCTTTGCCAGGGTTTGATGGTGACCAGACTCCCCCAAGCCACCTCAGCTCATTAAGTCAGGACGAATGCCCGTGTTGGGTCAGTGTTCTCCATCCCTGTGGCTGATATCAGCTCCTGGAGGGATCCCACCAGTCCTGGAGCCGGGGAGAGATAAGCCCTGGGAACACGAGGGTGGGAGAAGGGAGGGAAGGGAGTGTGGGACTTCTGCCAGCCCTTCCCCCCACTTGCTGCTTTTCATGGAAACACATCAGAAACCTTTCTCTTCCCTAAAATGAGAGCTTCATAACTCCCTTATCTGTGTATCATTACTGATAAGCACTCTGATGTATGTGTCCGGTCACGCTGTGAACTCCCTGCCCCTTGCTCAAATCCATGTGCACAGGAACAGACACACTCAAGCCCCCAAAAGAGAGCCTTTAAATGCTACATAAACACAGATAAATACAACACAATACATCAAATGGAGCCATAAGGGACCTCCAGTGGTCTCCTCGTTCATCCCCCAAAGGCAGGGTAAAATTACAGTTTATTGCCCAAGCCAGTGCTAAAAATATCCATTGGCCAAAATTCCAGTCTTCCTGAGCAACTGCTTCCCTCGACTTTCACCCTTCAGTTGGGCTGTTTCTGGAATTGGATGTTCCTCACTGCAGTTTAAGCCCAGACACTTTCCTGTCCCTGGCAGACCCAGGGAATGGCTCATTCCCATCCTGCTCACAGCGCACATCTGGAGTTGGTTACATCTCCCACTCAGGCTTTGCTACATTTGCATCTCTCCTCCAGACAAGCAGTGGCATTTTGTTCAGGAAAAAACAAAGAGTCAGTGGTTGGTCATAATGCAGAAAGCAGAGCTGGTGACAGTGCTGGAAGGAGTGGGTGATGTGGCTCATTTGTGGGTGAGCTGTGGTAGCACAAAAACAGGTCCCAGCAGGGGCACTGGGGCCAGGCACCAGGAGACCTCAGAGATGTTTTGCAGCACGACTTGTGCCAGCATCCCATTCCCACCTCTGGGCTGGCACACGTGTGCAAGGCTGTGTTTTGCAGCATTTTTCCATTTTTAATGCTCTTCTAAAGGTTTTCCTTGCAAGAGGTCAGAAAGTGAGACATAGTTATAAAATAGTTATAAAACCAGAACGAGCACCTACAGGACCAAACCTTCGTGCTCCAGCATCGTCTGACAGAGGGCAGGATTAGATGGGACACTGGGAAGAAATTCTTGGCTGTGAGGGTGGTGAGGCCCTGGCAAAGGTTGCCCAGGGAAGCTGTGGCTGCCCCATCCCTGGCAGTGTTCCAGGTCAGCTTGGATGGGGCTTGGAGCAACCTGGGATAGTGGAAGCTGTCCCTATCATGAGAGGGAGGTTGAAATAAGATGGTGTTGAAGGTCCCTTCCAACCCAAACCATCCCATGGTTCTGTGAATATGGCCCTGTTTCATGGTTTATTGTGGTCCTCACTCAATGCTCCCCCTCCAGCGAGGAGCGTCCTCTGCACAGGACAGCGCCTTGCAGCATGACTCAGCTCCAGCCAGAAAAGCACATTTTCCACCCACACAGCTGCAGCTCCTCCTCTGAAGCTCCCCGCCGTGGCTGGGGACACGACACACGTCCACCCCTCTGCTGCTGCACCCACTGAGCACATGTGCTCTGCCAGCAGCTTGCACCAACACCTTCCATGGGAGCCCTTGATGGGAGAGTTCCTGCTCCTCTCACATCTCCTCGTTGCATCTCCTCTCACCGTGACGCCTTAGGCGCAGCAGAACCAAACCTTGCAAGAAGTTGTGTAGCAGGGATAACAGGAGACAAAATGCACTGCATAAATTCCTGGACACTGCTGCTCTCTTTTCCCTTTAACTTCACCAAAGACCACAGAGCCTTAACTGTAAAGCTGCAATCACAAAGAAGCAAGAATTTTTTGAGTCCTAACTGAGAGGGAAAACCCCACCTCCTGCACAGGTTAGCCAGCCTGGTCCTTACAGAAATTCCCCATGAGTTTCTCCCAGCTCAGTAAAATACAGATGATGAAATCCCACCTGAAAGTGTCAGGGCCTTAGGTCAGTCTAAACACCCTTCTGGGAGCATCCCGAATCCTCGTCCCTCCCCCAGCCTTGGAGATGCTGATCCACATTTTTGCTTTACTGTTTTTCTTGGCAGCTGTTTTCCTTCAAGTCAAGCTATGGCTGTGTTGCTTTTAGGTACTCAAATTCATTTTCTTGATTCATTTCTTCCCTAATCACTTGGGATACTGAGTTTTACAAAGGGGGGTATAATTAATCTTCCAGGTTTGTGCATGTGTGATGAAAAAGATGTGATCCGTGACAATTTAATGCCCTAGCTAGCTGCTGTTAGACAATGGAAATTTCTGAGTTATACCCAAAAAAAGCCACACCCAGCTCACAAAGACTCCAGCAGCTGACAAGCATCTTCTCCAAACTATTCAGCGGGAACATTTTCTTGAGCGCTCTTTCGGTTTTGTTGTTGTTTTAAACTTGGCCCCAAATATCAGCTGCAAAAGAACAAAGTCTCCAACTTGTGCAGTCGGTTCGATGAGTTCCAGAAGCTGTTGGGTTTCTCACGGCGTTATCAGCGATCTTGGGAGACCCACGGAGGTGAATTTCATACAGCGATCGCTGTTAACGTGCTCCGCTCCCCTCTGACATGCATTCCTCCTCCCACTCCCCTCCAACATGCATTCCTCCTCCCATTCCCCTCTAACATGCATTCCTCGCGATCCCGGCGGTGGTTTGACAGTCAGCATCGCTCCAGACAGCTCCATCCCATCTCAATCACTCCCTTAGAAGTTAACAGCCCTGCGATGGCCAGCGTCGATATTGGCTGCCCATAACAAAGCTATTAGAGTGGCATTTCGGTAGGAAATGGTGGGAATGCTGCAGTAATCAGACAGAGTTATAAAAGGTTAATGAAGATGAAAGGAAAGAAAATACAGAGGAAAAGCCCAGGCAGCCAGAGAGATTTTGGCAAGATTTGCTAAGCTGCTGCCTAGCCGCACACTTGCTTCCTGCATTTCCCAATCCAGCTGCACATTTCCAGTAGCCTCAGCAAGTCTGTATCGCTGGGAGAAACGCTGAGCTAACTGTGTGCCTGGTCACAGTTGTAACGATTCATGTCCATTATTGAGCAAAATGTTCACGTTCCCAAGAGGAATTTGGGAAGAAAGTCCGTTTCATCTAAATACAATGTCCCTGAGGAGGGGAAATTCAGAAGCGCTCCAGCTCAGGCTGGAAACACGTAACTGAAGTGTTATCCATGTGTTGCTCACCAAAATAAGAGGTCTTTCCAAATCACCTCAGTATTTTTGGAAGCAAAGTTTTTCATTTAGAATTATCAGAGACCTGCTAAGAACAAGCAACCCTCCGGTACTGCTGGGTAGGACAGGATGTTGCCAGTCACTCCTTCAAAGCAGGGGGAAGAAATGCCTTCATTTCTTTCCCACCTCTCATCAAGAGACAATTCCAACAGTACAGTTGTACTGTAATATCCCGATTTCACACTGTGGGACTCCACCCCTTCCCCTAAGAAAGCTATTTAATGCCTTAATAGGTGTCCTCATCACACTCTTTTTTTTCTTTTTTTTTCTTTTTTTTTTTTTTTTACCACACCATTGTTTTATTCGCTGTGTCTCTCACCACCTAAAATATCCCTTCCTCCTCACCAGCACGTCAGGCTTTCAAATGACTGCGGGCTGTTGCCTAATCTTTCCCCTATTCCTCATGCGATGTCGAGACGGGTGCTTAGCTAAGCTATGCACATAGCTCACTGTCAGCATCGCCACGTCAATCAGCCTCCCCAGCTCCAGCCGCTGCCGGTGCTGTTCTCTGAATTCCTGACACTCGTCACCCTGTCTCAGTGCCAAGAAGGGGATGTGGACCTGCTGGGTGGGATCAGACGGGCTCGGCAGAGAGGGGCTTGCAGCCCGGCACACACAGCCCAGCCCAGCCCACCATGCTGCAGTTTTGCTGCTCATCCTTCATATCATCATCTTCCACACAAATTTCTCCATGCTTTTTCCAACCTCCCCATCTCATCAATAAGGTTCCTTATGGCCATGATGTTTAGCTTATGTATTTCCCAAGCAAGCCTTGATTTCCTCCGCTGCTCATTTCTCATTTCTCACAGCTCCTCCCAGTTGCACAGCGACTGCAGCTCTGACCACACAGCATTGAGCACTGAGATCATCTGTGAAGGTACCACGTTTGGCCAAATTTACCACCTGTAACCCGAGAGACACCTCCTGCAACCCAGCCACACATCCATCCCCCTGTAGTTATGGCTGTCATTAGTGGTGTTAATTGTATAAATAGAGAAACACAGCTTACTCCAAACTAACTCATTTTGGATCTCCTACATCTCATCCTCTGGGGATTTTTTTGGCTGTGACAAACTTTGAGCTGGCTTTCAATTTATGGCAACTGCTGTATTTGTGCCAATTGGAACCTCCTTCATGAGTAAACCACTCTGACAAGCCAGAGTTCATGGGGTCCACAGTCCATGACAGATTTAATTGCAGATTAAAAATTCCATAGCAGAAATATTACAGGAGACTCGAGATCCTAATTGTTTCCTGCATAAGGCAGGAGCTTAATTTTCATTTTTAAGCTCTCAAGTGCTGACAGCCAATATTTTGGTGTGAAAAAGCTGAAGATGCAACTGCTGCCTCACCATGAGCAGGTAGCAACTTCCAGCGTTTAATCTTACACCTTAATTTGTTCTCAATATTCAGATCGTGGCAGCAGCCAGGAGGCATTATCAAGCTAAGTGCTCCTTTGTGTCAATACACAGCGGTAGAAAAATTCCCCGCCCAAATGAGCCGTGATTGTTGTATCTTCTGGAAGAAAGCCACGCTCTCTCTAGTGCCGCACTAATGCACTTCTAGCGACAGAACTGATTAGGATTCCTGCTTTGGATTTGCTCAGATCTAGCCTGGTTGGGTTTTTAATCTTTCGGATAAGCTGTGGATAGAGAATTAGCCATTTAGATATAAATGCATCGCTGGGAAACTGTTTGCCAGCACCCGCTGCAAAATGACTTCGGAGTCAGGTCTGGCGAGTGCTGCTCGATAATACAGTGATAACCTGGGGTGTGGGGGCAGAGGGGGATTTTTTGCTTTCAAGAAGCACCAGACATCTTTGCCTGATTCTGTCTCCACTAGAACAGAAATTAGAGGAGTGCTGAGGAATGTGTGCTAAGAGTGAAAATAAGCACCCGCCACTGATCTCAGATTTGAAATGACGGCTGACAGGGGAATTCTGGAGTCATCACTGACAAGGGAGGCACAGGGGGCATGGCTGGGGCTGTTTGAGCCTCATGGCTCTCAGGTGTTGTATTGTGATATAGCTGCCCAGTGAGGTCTGGCAGGATGTGTGTCCTTCCCATCTTGGCGAGGCTGACAAGCAGCACTGCACATGTGAGAGACACCAGGGTCAGGTTTAATCCAATGGTGAGCTTCTCCCCCTCTGAATCTCCAGTGTCTGACAAGGACCAGTGCTCCCTGTCACACTCTGCTCTTACAAACAGCGAGAAGGTCAGGTATTCTTCCAGAAGGCTTCTTTCCCAAAAGCCATTATTTTTCCATTGTCATAAAAGAGTCTGTCTGAGCCACCTCCCTCTGGTTGTCCATCACGTAATGGCAAGGCCTCCTGAGGCAGAGCAGGACTCAGGAGTGACACAACACCACAATGGACTCTGCCACAGCACCCAAGCACCATGAACTGCTGGGACCCCTCTCCCACATGCTTATCACCCCACTTTCTCTAGGGCTTGCCTCGAATTTGGCAGCAGTATAGACACAGACATGCAGACTGCAGCCTGAACATCTCAGATCCAGAAGCACTGGCGACACTCGACCTGAAATAAATGTCCTTTCTAATTCTCACAGATGTCAGAAAGATTTATCCAGAGAGATCTTATTTTACAGCCTGTGTTTTCTGGTGTGTTTGCTCTTTCAGCGCTCCCAGTTCAGAAGCTGCTACATCTTCCCCAAACCCTCTCTCACCCGTGCTGGAGGGCTATAAATTATAACAGCCTGCAATGCATTCGGCCATGGTCCTGTCCATCATCTGTGCATGGCATTAACCCCCTGAAACTTGGTCACCCAGATCTGCATTTCCCAAGCTTTGAATCCTTATCCATTGCTAAAGCCGCTCAGACAGCCGAAGAATGAGGCGCGTACGGCAGCCGGCATTTCTAAAGAAAACTTGATGGCTTTCTGACACCCGACACATGCAATTCCCAACAGAGTTAATTGAAGCTAATTCCTCAAAGGCTGAGATGAGAATATCCCCATAAATTATGTTCCTGCTTCATTCCAGACAAGGACGGCGTGAATGCGTTACACGCAATCCCCCAATTTACAGTATTAAAACCAGCGAGTCAATCAAGGAGACTGAATAAAGTCACTTGAAAGCTGAAATTCATTTTCATCCTCTCTCCATCTGTACTGTAACCTGAAAGGTTGATTTTTGAGGGTATCTTTCATATTTCCACGCACAGCAGGACCCATTCAGTGAGAGAGGAGCCTCCTCCTTGGGTGAGATGTGTTGGGTACAGCAGAGCCCCTGCTTGGGGGATTTTTCTGGGGTGCAGGTTTTCAAGGCTGTTATTGAGGCAACTTTCAAAGGTGTCTCTAGAGACCTTTGGGTTTCCAAGACATAGAGAAAAACACCACAGGACCGAGGGCTCCATGTCCCCGCTGTTGTCTCAGAAAGCCAGGGCTGGTTATCATGGAGGGCACACACAGAGCCACGCAGGCATAAATCTAACCTATAACACTGCTACTGCCAATCTGCTCTCATTATCAGAGAGTTATTTTTAAATCCTGTGTTTTTTGGACACAGTCCTAACGATGAGTTATTTTTAAATGGCACTTTAAAAATATAGGCACATTTCGCGTGCCATTCATGTCAGTTTTAGGGTCTGAAATATCACTGAATTGTACTATAGAGATTATGCAAATTAAAGCCAGATTCAGTGAAAAAGTGCCCAGCTTCTGTGCTGCTCAAAATCAGAAGGACTGAAAATACATATCTGGGAATTTTTACTGCCTTGCAGAAGCTCTGGAGATGCAAAAATTGGTTATCTGTTGGAAGAGGCAATAGTCCTTCATGTTGGATACTGGGAAAATAAATACCCAGGTGAAGCCAAGGTGCAAAGCTTAGCCCAGAACAAATAGAAACCCTGTAACAGAACCAGGATCTTGAGTGCCACCATGGCTTAACCCCAAAGCCATTCTATAAACTGGAACAGACTAAAGAATAAGACTTCAGCATCCTATGTTATGTTATAAATGAGCCGTAGGGCAACTCAGCTATGTACTTTTTCATTTATAAGGTATTTTAGACATGCAGTATTTGGCAATTATTGTCTGCACCAAGTTCAAGCCCAGCTGTGGTGAAGCTGCAGTAATTCTCACTGGAATCTATGGACTTCAAGGGTCCAGGAAGATTTTAACAACTGCCTTGTCTGACCTTCTGCACAGGATGTATCACAGTTCCTGCCTCAAGTCCATAACTCCTGGCTTAGCTATGATCCATCCCCAGGGAAATACGCACACTCAACATAAAGACTTAGAAGATGGAAAATCCAACTTGTCCTTGAATTGCTGTTCCAAGGTTAGCTGCCTTCCTTGCTCCAAGCCCTCCAAGCTCTAATTGAGCCGACTCTCATTTCCACTGTAACCTTTCCTGCTAACATGAAGCACCACCCCCCATTAGAAATTTCTTCCATACACAGGTACTCCAAGACCACAATCAAGCCGTGTCCTAACCTCTTGGGTCAGCTGAACCAGGGGGATTACTCCATAATAATATATTCACTCCTGGCTGCACTGTAGGTCGGTACACACAAGGATGGTGCTGCTCTGTAATGAGTAGCAGTTACCACAGGTCAGCTGAGGTTCAGGAAACGTCCACATAAATGCCCTTTGCCCAGAGCTAACATAGGATTATCTCTATAACACAGCTCAGGAACGGCGATAAACTCATTTGTATTCTTTTCCTTTTTTTTCTAATTGCTTTCGAGAGAATAATTCATGAATGGAACGCCCAGCTCGAGAAGTGTTAAATGCATTGAGACAGCATCCCAAGTACATTTAAATAAAGTAATATTTACCCATAAGAAAACACAGTGCTGATTTAAACAGAGTTTTTAATGATTAAATGGTAAAGATTGTGTTACCGGTTTGAAAACACAGAAAAGACCTCACTTTAGGGAAATACATTTTCATTTCTATAAATGAAAGGTTGGGAGAATATTCTTCATCAATGATACATGAGCAATATAATGTTCTGTTCCTCTATTCTACCCGAGAGATCATGTTAATCCTTTTGATTTATGCACAGCTCCTTAACTAATACTGTAACAAATGGTATTGACAATTAAACTCACTTCTGTAAGAAATTCATTGTATTTGCAGCACCCACAGTAAGAAATGCCTTCACGCTTCTGACAGGAGATCGAAATAAAATTAAAGAGCTAAGAACAAAGGCTGGAGAAAAATCAGAAAGGCATAGCTGATAAGGAAATGTGGCTTGCTTATAGGGGGGATTTTTGTACATATCTAAGGCAGTATATTGCACATAAAAAGGGAGGGTTGGTATTCTTCAGTTTAAGCACACATATCTTCAGTTCTTTGCTTCCCAATGCAGAGCTGCCTGAAATACTGACCATCATACAGCACTGGCTTTGAAAAGGCTGGCAAAGACCCGAATCAATTTAATCTTATTAAAATACAGAGCATTTTAAAGATATTATCCCCAGTGGCTTACTGATGGCTCAATTGCTGCTACAATCTATGCAAAGGCCTCGAGTGATGAAACTCTATTAGTTCCTGCCTTGTCTCTCCTTTTCAAAACGGTTTCAGAGGCTACTGCTATCACTGGCTCATCAGTGCTTAAAGGAAATACTTTCAGAAGCAGAACTAGAAATGTCTCCTCTTGCATTACCAGTGTGTAATTAGGGGAAAGCTGCATTCCTTTCAGCTGTACACACAGAGTCACACAAAGCGTTTTCTAGAAATGGACTTGACTAGGGTCAGACAGCAGCAATCAGCAGTAACTCACTCCGGAGCATTCAAAGGAATTAATACTGATTACAGGTTATTTAGTCATTCTGAAAAAAAAACAACAAGGAAAACCCCCACTCTTGTTAGAAACAGGCACCTGGCACAGCGGAGCGCTGCCAGCCTGCCACAAAGCGCCGGCGATTACACCCTGCGGAGCCTGTGCAGCAAATCCACGGAATCAGCAATAGCTCAGGATGAGGCACCAGCCCAGAACCGAGCTCGTGCCACTTAAAAACCGACCTATGATTATTCTCAGGCAGCAGAGCCCAAAGCAGCCTAAGGTTTGATTACTAAAAGAACATTATGTCACACGGCTGCGCGACGATGATTATAATGGTCCCGAGTTTCCAGGGCTATGGCAACTTCCCGCTGAGCGAGGTGCTTTAGGAAGAGGGGAAATATGGACTTTATAATAAAAAATTAACTCCTCGCCTGCTTGGGGAGTGTGGGAGAAGGAGAGGAGCCTGTGCTGTGCTCTACAGCTGCTGTTCCCTTGGTCTGGTGACACTGAGCACACACAGGGCAGCAGCTCAGCGAGCACAATCAGCTGGGGGAATTGTCAGCTCGCAGGATTTTCAAGTGTCTCCCAGGCAAAATATCTTGTAATGAAACCACACTTGCTCTCAGCTAAACTCACAGTCCCACACCACGGGGCCACCAGCAGCTCCAAGTGAAACCCATGGCGGAGGCTTGGCTTTTTAAAGGTATTTCTTCAGTTGTCCTTCAACAAGCACTCAGCAATTTGTGTTCATAGCCTGCTATTTATTAAAGCTGGCTCAGGAAGGGGGAGGGATTCAATGCCTGCTTCAAATCAGTCCCCCTAGAAATGCTCATTTTTGCTGATAATGGAAATAGAGGATTCTCTCTGCCAGGAGGGCATAGCTCAAGTCAGAGTAATCCCTCCTGAAATCAACGTGTGAGGTGATGAAAGAGCAGGAGTTTTTCTGAGAAAAGGTGGGGATTCCCAACACAGTCATCACTTCTCTGCTCCATGGAAGACTTTTTAGTCTGCAAGGAGAGGAACAGTTCAGCACAAACAGCACGACAAGGAGCAGGGGGTTGGAGCTAGATAATCTTTAAGGTACCTTCTGACCCGAACCATTCTGTGATTCCGTGATTCCATATTTGCTCCCAGCACATCGTGACATTGCCTGAAAAACTTGCAAAGTAAGGTCCTCTTACAGAAAATGTTCATATTTTAGTGTAAGCAATGGCAGTGTTTACAAATGAAGAGCTGCCCAGATGTTTTCTGTCCTTCAGTTTTATTTTAAAAGGGCTGGGATATCGCAGAAGGCATGTTGCTATTTCTAAGGAATGCTACCTGCCCTGCTGAGATGTAAATCAAAATTAAAAAGGAGGGTGAAGAAATATTTTCAGCCACCCATGGGATTTCTCCCATTGACTTCTCTCAGAGCTCAACAGTCAGAGAGTGAACAAACACTAACAGAGAAATTGGGGAGATATTTTATCAGGAAAAGTAAGCACAAACAGCATATGGTTGGGAATTAGATGGTCTGAGGTGTGAAAAATGTGTCTGTGAAGCTAAGGACATCTGTGCTGGGGTCCACTGATCAGCTTGGAGGATGTAACACTTCCAAGTGAGGGGGAATGGCAGGAAATTAAGTCCAGAGAGTTTCCTGGCCACGCCACTGTCACCTCCACACTCAGAGAATGACCCGACCCAGATGTGAGCAGTCACCTTGGAACAAAGTAATGAGTTACCAGTGATACACAGGGGCAGGTTAAGGCAAAAGCAGACCCGTGACTTGTGAGACTAAAAAAATAAAAAAGAGGGTTGTGAGGAAATAGAGATTATGGTGCTTCAGGTGGAAATATGCTTTGTAGAAAGCTTTGTAGAGCTTAGACTTTTTGAGTCTTCCTCTATAAGAACTGCACTCTGCTCATCTCCCTGTACTCCAGAAGCTTTAACGCATCTTCTTTGCTGATTTTCATTTGCATCTCAAGATCAGAGTCAGCCTGTTCAAGTCCTCTGCTGCCACACTCACCCACAGGGTGATTCTGCAGCCAGTGTTCTGACTGCTTTACAGTCCCTAATAAGAGTTAGATCACTCCCTACTTTACCTCTGTGAGGACGTGGCAGAGGAAATCTTCAAAGGACTCTGCTGAGTGTCATAGGAAGGTTACAGCAACCAGCCAGACCTGGGCTGGGGATCTCTGCTGGGCGAGCAGCCCCCGGTTATTCCTCCCCTCTGCTGCTCCGTGGGGAAGACCCTGCACTCCTGACACTGCTTTTGCTACACAAGAGTGCTTGAGAAAACAAGCTGTAGGGTGTCCCAGACCTCCCAGCTCTCAATCCCATGCCTTCCACAAAAATCTGGAATTTCCAGATGCGACGTGAAGCTGCTGCAACATCCTTTTGCAAGACAAGCGCACAAACTCAGATCTGAGGCAGATCAAGGAATCACCCTGCACAGATGCCTCTTTCCAAATACCCGCTGCTATCGTCCAAGTCTTTCAACTGAGTCCAGCGTCCTCCTGGTGATTACCCAAGGCTTTGTTAGACATGCAAATGAGACACTCATCTGGGATCTCCTTAGATGAGGACTTCGGGATGCGCCGCTGCCTTGCAGTGACAATGAAAGACTTTTTTTTTTTTTTTTTGCTCATGCCGGAAACTTGCTGAGTGTGCAGAGGAGAGCAAGTGCTCAGAAACCAAGGTTTTGAGGAGCTGACAGCATTCCCAAGTGACAGCACACCAGCTCGCCTGTTCAGCGAAACCTCCGTGGAGAGGAGCGAGGAGCAGGCAGGCAGCCAGCGGGGATTGCTGCCTCCTGTGCTCCTCTTCACCTTCCTCTCATCCTGCAGCCTCCCTTGCCCTCCTGAACAAAGCCACAGGCTTCAGTCTGAGGCTGCCTGCCTGTTTAATCATTATTTCTCTGGCCTCCTCAAAGGGCCTTTGGACACAGGTACAGCCCAGAGTAAGAAAGTGCAGTCACCATTTCAGAATCAGCATCCAACACACCCAGCAGTACCACAAACACGGGATTACCCCAGCACTCGTGCTAAGAACTCGTTTTCCAGCTAATTGCTGAGAAATGTCGGCATTTTGAAACATGCTCCCTGATGGATTATTGCAATCAAGTTATGGGCATGGCACTATTTAGTAGCATTTATCAGGTGCTGCAATTTCAAATAGATTAAATATTATGAATGAATGAAGCAGGTGGTTATTAGGTAACAGTCTGGACGCAATAAATAATCACTCTCTCCCTGTATTAATTATTCCCCTGCACTGACATTCTGTGATTCTAAAACATTTTGTGACTCTAAAACATTTTGTTAGGATGAAGGTATTCTGAAGGAATGGGAAAAGCAGGGATCAAGAGATGTGAGTGGGATAGTAAAGGAGAAGTAAGAGCTCAGCATAACTCGGGTAATTGACAGCTCCAAGTCTGCATTTACAAAACATCTTCCTGGGATAGAGCCTTCTCAAGGGCAAACAGCACTGGGGAATCCACTGACCTGCCAGCAGCCAAGGAGATGCAGCTCTGGCCCCAGGTGATGAGAGAGCCTGAAATCCCAATTCTGCATGGGCAGCAAGAGCCACACACCCAGCAGCTCATTTCAGCCCCCAAAGTGGCACAGCCTGGTCAGCACGGTGCTGTAATTCATTATTAGTGTGCAGTAATGAGCCTTTCTTGATGGCAGCCCTATTCAGCTCATTCCAGAGCCATTGTCACCTCTCCACACTGCAGCAGTGCCTTGCTCCAAAAGACCAAGACTGAAAAACCAACACTTAAGGAGTCCAGGATGGGCTCCCCAGTACTGCATCTGAGCATTATTTCCTCATGCTGCTGTGTTTTGCTAAGCCCTTCTGCTCATTTCCAGGAGGATCTCAGGGGGTTTAGGAATTAGCCTGGGGCCTGGGAAAGTTGAGCTTCATTCCTTGATCTGCCACAGAAACCCCAAGTGCCACTGGGCATATCACTCAGCACCTCCTCTTGGGTCTCCTAACTGTAAAATAGGGATAGGAACCCTGTGAGGGTGTTGGCAAGAAGATAAAACATATTAACTATCTGGGAGGTGCTGCGATGCTGTGATAAGAAGGGCCACGCAAGAAACTTAGATAAACAGTTTCAAAACTCTCAGCTTTTCGGTGCTTTCTCTTCCACACTCGGACTGCTCTGTGATTTCACACAGCCAGCTTCAGTCCTGTTTGCTCACAGCTTCCTGAGCACGAGAGGTTTCCAGCCCAAATCACAGGCCTTCCCTCAAATTCCAAAAGGTTGTGATCTTTCCACTTTGCACCCCATGTTTTCAAGGGGGTGAGCAGAAATCTCCACAGTGCTTTGACACCCGCAGACATGGAGGTTTACACTTCGAGCACGAGGACATCTGCGTCATTTCCCAGTTGGATCTCATCGACCACAACATTCACCCTCAGAGCACACCACCAAGTCAAGACTTTTTCAGAAGTGTTACATCTCTAATGACTGCAAGCTCTGCTTTGCCCATCAGCACTGCAGTGGATGTTTTAGGAGCATGATGAACTATTAAAGATAAATCATCCCCAAAAGCCCGAGAAAAAGAAACCCAGTCTTGTAAATACTTTCTAGGATCAGTGGTTTAAGCTTTCATAGACACTGAAGAACTACGAGGTGACACGAAGTCACGGCAGGAAGATGTAAACAACCCATGAAAAAAACATTGCATTTCAAAAGATAGGGCACTTCTAAGGCCACAGCATTCTAAACAGAATTATCTGATGCCAGCACTGTTTATTTGGTGTCTGAGGTCTCACATGTGGGGCAGCCACAGCTTATCAGAGGAGAGTTGTCACCCATTTAGAGAAAAGCTTTAAGCTAACAAATTCTTGCGCTCTAGAGATACCAACCACATGTGAGGATGGGGCTGACCATACCCATTTTCCACTCGGGGAACAGTTACCAGCACCACTGCCTCCTTCCTCAGGATTAATGCCAATCAAACGGCACAGGGAAGGAAGAGGTGAGCCAGGCAGGATCCTGACATCAGTATTCCAGCTGTATCCAGTGCACTTATATATATACAGCTAAACACTTAATAGATTGAGCAACTTCAAAGCAACATATTACCTGCTGAATTAACCCCCACTTCCACCCTGTTAGAGGATGCTTAACAGAGTAAGAAGCTTCCAGCAATTTGGTTGTCATGCACACTGGGATACTGCAGAAAAAAATGCAGCAAGAAAATAGTGTGAATGATTTTTCAGTGTCTGAAATGAGTGTGCTGATGGGTCAGTGTCGTTCTGCAGGTTCAGATGACACGAAATACCCTTCTGGCCCTTTGACAACCTGTGAATTACAGTTAAACGAGTCCTAATAGCTTGTTGCTTGACATTAACTACGGAATTGTGTTGACACGCGGAGAGTGGAAGAGTCGACTCATGTTGTGTTGCTCAGCATTTACCCTGTGCCAGCCGGGAGCATGCTCAGATAATTCTGTCTAAGTAGTTACAAAAACAGCAGAAGTCGGGAGAAAAGGCTCCTGTGAAATTTGGCACCGCTCCAGCTCACCAGCTAAATGATTCCATCTGATATTCAAAACAGGCAGGTGGAAAATTATCCAGAGACACACCATCGTGTTCTGCCTGAACAAATGCAAGAGGGACTCAAATACCACTTTGGACAGCAAGTCAATTTAAATCTAAGTGTTTTCCTATCGATCCTCCATTTTTTCCTGGAAAATACACGTGCTGTTTTGCTGTGGAAGAGACCTGTGTGTCTGAGGGCTTGGAAGGGGGTGTTAATTTAGGTTTTCCTCCTCACTCAGTGGGATTCAAAGGGAGTCCAGCTTGTTTTGCCATGCCAGCCTGTCATTTTATTCCACCTGGCCTCCCGTGCAAATAAAATCACCCAGTGGGTTTGCAAGGTCTGCTCACAACAGTGCTTTAACTAATTACCCCCAGGAGCCGTGGTGATGCTAAGCAGAGCATGCTCAGAACTGCATCTCACCTGACACCAAAAAACAAGCAGGCATTACAAACCCCGATCCTTGGGGTCACCTCCTCCTGAAGCAAGATGGGTTTTCCTCAGTACATCCAACGCAGTCCTTGCACGGTGTGAGCTCCAGACTCAGCACACCACCAGCCCCACAGGCTGCACAGAGCCAGGGGTCGTGTCAGTGCTTCTGACACTGCAGCGTCCATTAGAAAGATGCATTAGGCTTTATTGTAAACAAACAGGCTGTGGTACAAGGAGCCGTATTTCAATTACTTAAGCCCTAATGCCAAACTTGCTCTGTTTCAGAAGCAAGATAATACAGCACTGACAAAGTATATTATCCTTGCTTTTCAGTAGCCACAGATAAGTATCACTATGTCACTGTGAAAAAATGCGCTCAATTATCCTACGTTGTTATTACTTAATCTGTGTTTCAAAAAAAGCTTTAGACTGAAAAGATGTTAGATAAAGGCTAAGTATTGCAGATAAAGGCATTGCTTCACTGAATATATGCTGTAAAAGCATGAGCTGTGGTTCCACACATTTAAATGAACCAGGCTCCTCTCAGCACGTTCCAGCACTGGCAGAGTCACAGCCACGACTGGCTGCTTGCACAAGAAGGTGGTTTGGAGCCCTAAGAGCAAAATGCAGAGGTAGGCTGGGGAAGGAGCCTGCTCCATGTCAGGGAGAGCCTTTGCAAAGGCTTCCAGAAGGCTTGGCATGGGTCTCCTCCCCAGCTCATGGAGACTGGGTCCCTGCTGAAGTCTGTCCTGGCACCACATGTATGACCAAGCTGTAAGTGGCAGGACAGCAGGGGATGGCCCAGCCTGAGGCTTTCTCAAATGGACAAAGGAGCTTTATTCAGAAGACCCTGACCAACAGACTCTCATTCTGTACACAGTCACCAGCGAGAGGTAGCAGGACTCTGGATACCCCTGTTTGGATTCCAGCTGCAACCCCGTGTCAGTGCTGTGTACTTTAATGGTCCCAGAAAAAGAGTCTGGCACTCTGAATTGACGACAAATTGATTGAAACCAGATGTCGTGAAAAAAGCCTTTTCCAAGTTCAATGGCACATGAATGGTCTCAGCCTGCCCCCAGATAATCCGACTTCTGTGCCCCCAGTCTGCCACAATAAACTAATTGGGAGGTTAATATTTTGTCTCTGCGCTGTGAACTCCTTGGGGAAAGGAGCTTTTTAATTGCATACACAGCCCATGACCTGGTAGGCTCTAAATCTCACTGGGTGATGGGCAAAGTTATAGTGGGACCTCAGCTGAACACCCTGAGCTCATGTTACTGTCTGGATTAGCAAAACTCCAGACTATTACACCGTCTGTAGTCTTCAGGCATTGCTGGGAGTTTGGTTTCCCCACTGAGCTAAGCTTTTTTTTGGCATAGTCAAAAGAAGACAAACAAAACACCGCAGGTACAAAGGCACAGGAGGAAAAGCAGCATCAAGCTGTTGTTTGGCCAAGCCAACAGATGCACAGTGGCAATATTGGCTTTGTAGGAGAGCAGAGGTGGCCAGAGCCTGCACGCCCAGGTCTCACTTTGCAGACCTCATCATAACAGATACATTTACACTGGATACGCCTCATTAACACACCCTGCCAGACCCAGGCTTGCACTCTTCAGCCTGCACATGCAGAGAGAGACCCCAGTTTGGTCAGCTCGTGCTCCCCAAGGCAGATAAAGATGACCTCAAAAGCCAAGCTCAATTCATGGACTGCCATCAGAGGGTCCCTGGGAGGATGAGTGATTGATCCTGTTTACCTTTGGCACAGCAAGGCATTTAACATCAGGTTGGGAGAAGCTTTGTAGTTGTTATTCTAATGGGCTTCGAGAGAGAACTATTTGTTTTGGAGCGTGATAAGACTTTTCAGACTGCTGGCTCCCTGGGCAAGGCTCTGAAAGTCTATCACAGCACATGAGAAGCCACGGCACTAAACACGCTCTGCAGAACATTACCAAGAAAACCTGTCCCTGTTATATTTCCTTGTCAGAATTACAAAGAGCCCAACAAATCCTACAGCGTTCAGCTCACGTATTTCCCAAAAACGGGGGGAAGAAGCCTGCAGCTGAGGTATGGCAGAGAAAAGGTTGAGAGCAGACTCTCCTGGTGACTAATGCAGCCGAGATAAGCATCTAGATGCTCGCTAAAACATACAGTATCACATGCAGATTAAAGGCTCCTTCCGAGATTTTGCAAGCAGCCAGTAACTCCTACCCAGCCATCTGCCCAGAGAGGGCCTCCGACTTGTCAACCAATCCATTTCCCCAGTGCCACGGGCTGAGTGATACCGATCTCTGCTGTGTTTTCTTATGAGAGCTTTGATGTACAATCTCCTCGCAGCGGCAGCCCCCTTTAGGGAAGAAAGCCCTGCTCTAGCCAGGCTCCTCACCAGTTGTCCAGGTATTAGGTTCTTTTTTCCAGCTTCAGGGCAGCCCTATCACTAACCTTTTCCACTGACCTTTTGCAGGGAACCTTCTGCTCCTGGCCATCTGCGTCCTCCCCCTTTTCTTTTAAAGCATTCACCTGAGCATTTGCAGCAAGCAATTACACACAGGCGGGTTTGCATCAGTCACAAAAGCTGTGAGCCTCCAATTAACCACCTCATGCCTTTTAATGATACAATGCTGAACAAGGAAGAGAATTAGAGGGAACATCCTCAGAAGTGGTTTGCAGCAGGACAGAGCCGTCTTTATTATTGTTTGTGTGAGGGTAGCACCTAGGAAACTCAGCTAGAGGCTGTGAAAACAAATGGAGAACTAGGGGAGCTAATTTAATATGGAGAATTCATAGTCTACAGGACAAGACAGAGTAGGTGGATGAGGTGTAGTGTAATGAGAGCACAATGATTTTCTAAGGATCAGAATAACCTGTCAGCATCCTTTACTCATCACTGCCAAGTTCCTGTGTCCTCCCTCCTCGACACCACTTCAGGAGTGTGAATGCTGGCAGAGGGCTCAGCAGCAAAGGCAAGTGTGCCTTTGACTCCCAAAGCCTCGTGCTGGAAGCACAGGGCAAAGCCTTGTCTCTGTCTTCAAAAGATAGCTGGAGATACTGCACCTGCTCGGAAGGTTTCAGGCAAAACAGCATTTCAGAGGAATTCACCAATTCAGCAAAATCTCAGTGAGGTGAGTCAATTTTGCCCAGGTTCCCATGAAACTTGCACAGGGCTCCAAACATCAGAAACCTGCTGAGCTTCCTGCCTGGTCACCCATCTGGTTCCTCCACCGTTCAGGTTTCCAGGGCCCTGGGGCAGCCTGCTGCCAAATAGGCTGCTCAGCAAGAGGGGATTTCACTGCTCCCACGCTTCTCAGCTTGGGGTGTCCCAGACATTAGACCATAGGCAGGAAACACCAGAGCATCCACAGATGGAGAACCCATGAAACCCAGCAGAGAGGCTCAGAGATCCATGGATCAGCTCTGGAGACAACCCACAGTGCAAGCTGCTGCACTATTCCCTTCTGCAGAATTTCTACCTGGTTGTGTTCTGCTCTGCTTTGGCAGGAATTCTGCCTAATTTCATCAAAACTAAACTTTTTCCCAAACCATAATCTTCTGTTTAAGCCCATTCCTAGCAGACACCCTCGCAGGACAGCTCATTTTCCTCTCAACAGCAGCCTCTGCACGTCAGTCCAGTTCCAGCTGCTCTCAGGTCAGGGGCAGAGAGTTGTACATCCTGTACAGCCCACCAGGAACACTGCAGGGATATACAAATCAGCCAAATCTAAATTGTCTGCTCTGGAAGACAGATGATATGAACAATCTTACAGTCCCACGAGCTCGCCGTGGGAGAAGAATGAGGTAAAGTCTCTGTATTTATCCATTTAGTGGAAATATTGGATCTGCCTGAGGACTGCACACCTGATATTGTGACTACAGTGTCTCAGGGCTCAGAACAGTTCAGCGAACTCAGACAAAGGAAGTGGGGGAAAAAGAAGGGGTTTGCTTGGAAAAATCACTGCCTAAATGACATTTATTCTGTGGTTTGCTAGAAAATATGGGGGACAGATCCTGGAAAGATTGAGACGAAGCAATACCGAAACAAAAGGGACTGAAGGATACTTAAAGGATATGAGACATTTCTTGCTCTGCTTCATGTAACACTGAACATTCCTCACTGCTCATCGACCAGGTGACAGCAGCAGCAGCCACTGTGCACAGGCACCTTTGCTCACCCTGTTCAGCCACCAGCAGGCTCCACTGGGAGCCTAAATTTATCTGTCCTATGAGAACCATGTTTCTGGAAGCATGTTGTTCCCAAACATACCTGCAATGTGTCGAGCAAGCACCAGGGCTCCTCCTTGGGACGCAGCCGGACGTGCTGCGAAAGCTGAGAGCTCCCGAGCACGCCGTGGGGAAGTTCTCCCGGGAAACATCTGTGGGAGACACTGACACCAGCTGAAGGTGTTTATGTGGCGCTTGAGCAACAAACCATCTGTCAAGACCTGCTTATTAGGATGTTTACTCACAAAATTGGCCTTTTCATCGGTGCACCAGAAGCAGTTTCTGAAAGCAGCCCTGACCACCAAGAAAACAGCCTCAGAATCAATCAACAGGAACAGGAGAGGATCCAGCAGCCAGAAGAATCAGTTTCTGGCACAGGGACATTTTGTCCATTTTGCCATCTCTCCTACCTGAAGATCAGTAAATTATTTGGGTTTTTAGATCAACATCAGTGAGGATTCTTTGGCAGGACAAAAGGCCTTTTGTTTCCTTGCCCCACGCAAATCCATTAACTCTGCCATACAGTAGGGATGGTGATTTATTATTTTCACTTTGCTGTGTTTCCAATCCACATTATGATGCTTGTGCTGAGTAGCTAATAAAGGGTGGGAACACAATAGAAGGAAAACCCAGTTCTACACTTGCCCTTTTTGTTGTTGTTAAACATGAAATTAATTGTTTATTTCATATTTCTGTAATGAATAATTACCATGTTCATGAGCCCAAGCGACCTACCCTGGGTGACACTGGGCCCAGGGGAAGACACATGCTCTGAATCAAATGTCAGTGGCTCAGCAATAAAAGCCTCTCTCAGGGCTGAGACCATCCTTCAAAGGCAGCAAGTCTCACCATAGATCAACACAGGAAAAAGAAAGCAGCAGGGACCACAGCAGAGATCCCTATCTCCATGGCAGGGAAGGGGAGGGGAAGGAAAGGGAGCTTGTCATTTAACTGCAATAATAAACACTTCTGAGTGTGCTTCCTCCTCTCCCTGCAGGAGCATCTTCACCCCAAGCACTGATGGGCTTCAGGTGGGATCAGTCAGATCCAAACCTCTCAGTCCCAATATTCCTGTCAGAGAAACATACTTTGGGGTAGCTGTGGGTTGTGCAGCTGTGGGGTTGCTGCAGGGTGTCCCACAGTGCTGAAGACAGTGATGTGTCACCTCCATGTGTTTGTTGTTCCATACAAACCACTCAGAAGACACCTGTAAAAAAACATGGATATGTTGCAGATGAGAAGAGGATCACATCTCTTCCTTCCAAGCAACCGAACATCAAGGAAAACACTCTCATGAGGTGTTTGACAGGAGAAACAAGCCAGAACTTCGCTTTCATTCAGCACTCAGGTTTTCATGCCAAGCCACAATTTCTTTCACGAAGAAGAAAAAAAAGCAGTAAAGGAAGCACTTACCAGGATGAACACGCTGTCTGCTGTGGCCTGGAGGCAGGAAGGTGGCTTCAGCAAAGGCAGGGATCAGGAAATCCAGGTCAGTGGCCAGCACTGCCCTTGACCTCACTGCCCACCAGGTGGGATGGCTGCTCACCTGGCGCAGCTCCTGTGGCTCCTGCCATGGCCTCTGCAAGCTGCTCCAACAGGATTTACAGACCTCTCTCTTATCAAACCTGATGGATTTCCTCTCCCACTCCTTTCCCAGCCCTTGCCCTGCACTGGGAGATGCAGAGCATGATGCAGCACTGAGGACTGACCTTATGTTTAGGATGAGAAGACCATCACCATGTTTCTGCCTTCCAAGACTCTGGATTTTTAGCTAACACCTACTCTTTCCTGAGTTCACCTTCCCGAGAGAAGAGCAACTTCAGGAAATCGTGTCAGTCAAGAGTCCAGGAAAGAAAACTGTAATGTGATACAGGTCTAACCCGCAGCAAGGCTGGGAACGTCTCCTTTTACAGAGGGCCCTTCCAAAAGGAAACCAACCCACTGTAAATAATGTGTCTGGGAAGAGAAGGCAAACCTTTAACCATTCCCTTGCCTCCACTGCTTGCTCAGTTAAACTGCATCTTTCCTTTGAAGCCAGGCAAAGTTACCCTCTCTGCTCTCTAGTTCTGTTCTCTGGCTCTGGGTAGCCCAGAGATCCTGCTGTTTTGCTAATCTCACTGCCTGAAACTGGGATTAAAGTTGGATTAGCCAGGCAGATGAGTGAGTGGTGCTCCAGACCCTCCACACTTGGTGTTTGTGCCTGCATCATTTTTCCAGCTCTCCCTGGGCATCCAAGGGAAGGGAAGGGAGAGGATATAGAAAGAGTCATTCTGTCTTTTCCCAAGTGCCATTCCCAGGGTTTACGCAAAGTCCTGCTACTGATACAGAGCACAAAGCACATTCACTCATATAATCGAAGTGGTTTTAGCTCAGTGTCCTCAAATACAACAAAATTAATTTCTTCCTTTAAAAGCCCTCCTTGTTATTGCTGCTCAAATCAAGGACTCAAGGTACTGCTTCTCCCAAATTCAGATTAACAGTTTGAATCCCCTTTCACCATCCAGAGTCTGGCTTTTAAGGAAGAGCAGGGAGTTCCTTCCAACATTAGCCAGAAGAAGTAATTGGGACAGTTTGTACAAACAGGCATGGGACACTTGGAAAGCTCAGAGACCTTGATCCAGCATTCCTGAGCACATGCTTAATTCACCCCAAAGCGTGTGCTGAAATGCTTCGCTGAGTAAGAATGGGTTTAATCACTTGCTTAAACACTTACTGCATGAGCACTTCAGAGATTAAGATTGATTAGGTCCTTCTCCTACCTGTACCTCATACCTCCCCTTCTCATGAAAATCTCATTTCTGAGGGCACGAAGCTCATAAGGAGACACAAGGAACACAGTTTTCAACAGGCTGCAAATTTTCCAGCTTCCTGCCCCTTGACCCCAGAAGACTTGACCTTTTTCAGGGGGGATAAAACAATTTACTTACAAAGCCTGATGGCATGAACCCCATCACGAGGTCAGAGTCCAAATCATACGAGTTTTCCTTTAGTATTGTCAAGGTTCCCAGGACTTACAACTTCTTTAAAACAAACAAAATCCAGATTTTCAGAGCTTGGCTCAGTGAAATCAAGTTGTTAATGTTAATACACTTTATTGATCTTAAAGGAATACAGCATGGAAACAAAGGCCATTAATTGAGAGAGAGGCTCTGTTTACATTAACAAGTCATACAGCACAAAAGGAGCAGATCCAAACTCAGGTCCCCACAAACTGAGGTCCCCACAAGAACAATATCCGAAGTTCAAGTGTTTACTTCAGCCTAGGCTTAGTCTGGTCCCCAATGTCATTTGGACCAAGCTTGCCTGTATTTTTTGCCTAGAAGCTATTCCAGGCAGCCATCTCAGGGTCAGATCCCCATATCCCTGCTCAGGCAGAAGCACATTTGTTGTGCCCCTGGCATGGGTCAGGGTTCTACCAGCGTGCTCCAAAACTGCTCTGCTGCCTCAACCAACACTGGTCAAGTGGAGATGACCATGGGACACACTTCCAGACTGCTCTCTTGCTCCAAACCAAGGCACAAATGGAGACACAGTCAGATGGAGAGAAGAACTCCCCAAGGACAGCAAATTCCCAAGGCAAGGATGGTTCATTTGGAGATCAAGTCACCAGCTTTTCCTACAGTCTGTAGGCCACTGCAGGGTGTAAAACTGCTGCCCAACAGTGACTCCCAAGGCAGACTCATTTATGGACTGAAGTCATGAGGAACACACGTGGATTGTGTCCATAACAGCATTTGTGGTACAGGGGATGATGTTCACCATAACAGAGGACTTCAGCACAGGCTGCCTGCCTGAAAGGGTGGATGAATTTATTGTGCCAGAGGATGAGAGTGACCAGAAACACACGCCCATAGTCTGAATAAATGCATGTCATCATCAGCCAAGCGTGGAAAGTGAACTCCTTGGCAAAGCAATGCAAAACTCGCCTTCAGCAGAAGTTGGGAGGGCAAAGACTAGTAAATATTAGAGTGAGGAAAATTCAATTGCATAGACAACTCCCATCAGTTACTTCAGGATCAGAGGAACACAGGAAATGGTCTGCTGGGTCAGCAGGATGGTGCATCTCCCCCAGCTCATGGTGCTTTAGCAGCTGCAGGAAAAGACAATCTTGAAGGGGATCACACTGGCCTGGCCACTGTTTGCAGTCCAGTCACCTCACACTCTTCCTGGCATCCACAATCATTGGTAGAGCACATCCATCCCTACCTTCTCTTTCCCTCTGAACTTGCTGATATTACATCCATCTCACTATTTCCAACAGAAGCAAATTCCCTGCTGTGTAAAAAAGCACTTTCTAGTGTCCCTTTTAAATAGACCCCCCTGGTTTTTATGTATATCCATTCCAGAACTGTGAGAATTTTCAAACCCCAAAGCAACTCACAGAATCATAGCATAGTTAAGGTTGGAAAAGACGTCTAAGATCAAGTCCAACTCTTAACCCAAGCAGCACCTTGATCACCACTAAATCAAGTCCCCAGCTGCCACATTTTTTGAATACTTCCAGGGATGGTGACACCACCACTTCTCTGGGCATCCTGTTCCAATGCCCAAACATCCTTTCAGCAAAGAATTTTCTCCTGATATCCAATCTAAACCTCCCCTGGTGCATCCTGAGGCCATTTCCTCATGTCCTGTTGCTTCTTAATTGGGAGAAGAGACTGACCCCCACCTGGCTCCATCGTCCTTTCAGAGAGTTGTAGAGGGTGATAAGGTCCCCCCTAAGCCTCCTTTTCTCCAGGCTGCCCTGGAGCCCCCTCAGCCACTTCTCACAAGACTTCTGCTCTATTCCTTTCATCCATTCCATTGCCCATCTCTGGACATGCCCCAGCACCAATTGTTTCTCACCACAGTTCTCCATCTATAAGGTTAAGCTGAGAATGGTTCAGTTTTTTGTATTAGCAGCTCAGTCATATTTATTTTTGTTGGCTACTCCAAAGGTACATACTAGACTCTGAAGTTAGCTATTAAAAATGTATTTAGCTGTTTCTGCTTCCTTAAAAACGTCCTTGTTCCCTCTTGTAAGAAAAATCATGTGCCTGGGGAAAGCCATGCCTGCCAAAGCGTGGTGAGCCACCAGCCAAGTGGCCACCACAGCTCATCAAAGCCTTTGTGACAGGAGGGGGTACAGGTCCCCCAAGGGTGGCTTTGCTGGCTGCCACCTGAGGAGTGCCTGACCTTCCTCTGAGCCAACAAACAGAATTGGGATTACTGAAGGCACAGGGCTGCTGTGGAGAATCTGTTTTCAGGCCTTATCCAGCATGAAGCCCAACCCATGAGAAAACCAGAACTCTTGTAAGGGATGGACAGACTCCTGCTGAAGCCCCAGGACAGGGAAAGCTGCAGAGGGCTGGGACCTAGAGGCTCTCTGCAAGCAGGGGCTGTGCTGTGGAAGGCCAAAACCAGACCTGGGGAATGGAAGCTCATTGCTTGTCCCCAGTTCCTGCAGGACTCGGTCAGATGGTTTAAGCACCTCAGCAACTGGCAGTGCTGATAGTGGCCTTGATCATTCAAAGAGTTCTGGAAGAAATGAGGCAGAGTCCCTGGGAGGACTCCATTTAGTCCAGTCTAACTTCCTGAGCGAGATGTTAGGCTGAAACACCTCCTCTTCCCACCTCTTCCAGAAATGCAGATGAACCAGGATGAAACCACTCTATTTGTGGGACTCCCCACTCCCCCATTCCCTCAGACCCAGCTGTCTGAGCCCTTGCTCCACAGGCACGTTGGATTTCTCACGGCAAGCAGGAGGTCCACAGCAGGGGCCCCACACAGTTGGGACGTCCAGGCACCATGCCAGGGCCTCTCCCTGACCCCGCACACACCAGACACAGCTTGATTCTTTATTTGCTGACCCACAGCTGGTGGCTGCGGTGAGGGAGCAGGGGACAGACCCAGGAAGCCTGCTGGAAGGCAGACAGCCCAGTGACACACTCATCCCCTCAGAGTGCGTGGTGCTGATAGCCTCAGTGGGAGAGATGGTATTCCAGAGGGGTGCAGAAACACTGCATTATCTGAATCACTGAGAATCCAGCTCAAAGGGGTCTGTTCGTGTTCCTTTATGCTCCTGTACTTTCCTGCACTCAGTTACATAAGGAGCGTAGGGATACCTAATCCCAAAACTCCCCTCTACCACCTTCCCACCTTGAAACAGCTGCCAGTGCAATGAAATGTTCCCGCTTCAGACTTCCAAAGACAACCATAAACACTGGGGATAATTAAAAAGGGAACAGCATGAAAAATACACTGGCAAGGACTCCAGGCTGTGAAGCTGGAAAGCCAGGTAGCTTAAAGAAGTGCCAGATATTCAACTGGTCTCCAAGATCAGCAGATGTTTTTCAACCTAATATTGCAAAAACTTACTAACTCAGATGTGTTTCCTAAATCAGAACCAGAGATGAGAATGCGTGTTGTGTATTGGGACCATACCAAGTACTTTTCCAGCACTGTTAAGATCTGTTATTTAAAAAAAAAAAATGAAGGGGGTTGGGTGTCGATAGAAAAAAGCTAGGCCTGTTTAAAGGATTCTGGATGCTTACCTAAATCATGTAAGAAAAGGAAAATTCCTTCCCCAAATTGAAAAGACTCGGATGCAATTAAGGAGGAGATACCATCAGCCCATTTCCAAGTCTGGTATTAAGCTATTCAACAAGAGAACTGCAGAATACAGTGGCTGCAGCTGATACAGTCTTAGCGATATTTAGGTGGTTATTTTAGTTTCTTTTTTAACTCAATTATCTGAAAAGAAACCATTCAGCAGCTCACTTTTGAAAACCAGCCTCCCTCACCCAGTACAAGGCAATCTGCTATAGCACTGCAATTAAAACCTCATCACCCCAATGCCACTGGGCGTTGGTTTGTCTTTCCACCAGCAGCTCCTTTACAGCCAGAGAGCGAGTGCATGGCTGAGGATCCTCTCTGCTGCTCTGCTACACCTTTGAGGAGATTTACAGGGATTTGCACATGTTTTTCTCCCTCAAAGAGAGATTATGTGGCATGATTAAGAGATACTCTAGGACAGAAACTATCAGCTTCCACAACACATTCCGTTTTGTTATAACACCTATCAGTTATTAATGGAACAGCTTTAAGCTGCTGCTTAGCCTTAGTAATGCCTTATTTATCAACAAACATTATTTCTCTCCCCTCTCTGCAGTGGCAGCCTTTGTCCAGCAATTTCTGGATGAATTATTCTAAACCAATATATAATTTTTTTATACATACATACATATATATATATACAGGCTGCCTTTCCATGTGTAAAGTAATAGGAGAGTTATGAGCAGATAAGGGGAGTTACAGCTTTTGCTGTTTCATGGGAGGTGGAAGTGCAAGCACTTTCTGGGTCACGGAATCCACAGCCTGATGTGATGTACTGCAAAACCCTTACAGAAACTGATTTTCCACTCCTTAAAAAACAAACAAAAAAAAACCAAAAAAACAAAACAAAAAAAAACCCAGGAAAAAATAACATGAGACATTATAAATAGGGATTTACTACACTGCAGATTAAAAAATAAAATCTGCCTCTTAGGAAAAGTGTTCCCACTGTCTCAGAAGCTGCTCTCTGAGATGTTTAATTCTGAGTGGATCTTTCCTTCCTACATTTGTGATGCAAGGAAACCTGAGAAAAAAACCTGCTCTGCCTTTCAGGTGGGTGACAGCAGGAAGGGCACAGAGGAACCACAAAGGAAAGCTCTGCTCAGACCTTGCTATGGAATGGACAGGCTGCACACATATCCCTGAAACCCACACCAGCCCCAGCATCCACTCCAGTTGTTTGTCCACTGCTTTGTGGATGCCAAAGCAGAAGATGAACCTGCAGAAACCAGCTCAACCTGCCCAAAACCTCCACTTCCCACTAGGCAGCTCCAAAGCTTTTGTTGTGGATGGAAGCAGTGCTGCCTATGGAGGGCTCCTTTCTCCTTCGCTGCCAGTCACCTCCAGTCCCATGGGAAGAACCTGAGACACAGACCAGTGGGTGACTCAACTGTCACCTTCCATGACCCTGCCAGGGCTGTGGGAGAGCCAGCTGCCAAAGCTACAGAGAGCATCACAGACTGGCAGCCTCTGCTCCCCTCCACCCAGCCCAGCTCCCAGAGCACACAGCTCCTGGGGAGTCACTTACTGGACACATTCCAGGGGGACACCTGTTGTGTCCCACAGATCGATTTGGTTACAGAAACCAACCATCTGTCCCCGTGTTGTACCAACCAAAGTCTGCAGGCACCCAGACAGAGAGGAGGATTATCATCACACTTCCATCTGCTCTGCAACGGGAGCTGCCCATCAGCGACAACCTGAAGATGCCTCTGAGCCCCTAAATCCCACCTTGCCCTTGGAAAAATGCAAGTTACGGGAAGCACAAGAGGAGCCATGACAAGCCAGTTCCCTCAAAGCACAAGTCACATCCACAGCAACATTTTAAACTTGCCCCATTTCCTGCATGGCTAAATGCAAGGAACGTTAACAGGTCACATCAGGAGACATCTAAGTGGTGACAACACCAATATAAAAGCACTGACTGGGTCTGCACCAACGTAACAAACTTTAAAAAGTATTAAAACAGACTGTTTATTACAGCATATGATGTGTTATATTAATTTACACAATGATATATATATAAAAACAGCCATTGATGATGTACAGTAAATTGGACATCAACAGGAATATTAAAACTACTGATACTCATGCACGTGACATGCATATGGGTTTTTTTTTTCTTTTTCAAAAGCAGTTTTACACAATATAATGAAGTTACTAAGCCTTGGTCAGCTGCTCCAGCAGTTTACTCTGGACACCACCACTGTCCGCAGCGGGATTCCCAGGAGATCGGAGCAGACTGCACTCCAGAGAAGGCAACTTAACCTTGGAGACAGATTGAACAGGAGCCCTTTCCTGGTGGGGGAAGGCTGGGGGAGGACAGGAGTGAGTTCAAGAAGAGAATCAACAAGGAAAGAAAAAAAAACAGACCAGAGTACCAGAAGGAAAAAGTTCAAGATGTGGCAACAGCAGCAGCAGAAAGGGACAAGCAAAAACATGAAGAACCACCCTCACTCCCTCCCCTTTATTCCCTAAAAACTTATGACCTTAAGCTGTCGATATCCTGTATAGGACCCAGAACTGGAAAAACTAGGCAAGGAAGATCCATTCCCAGAAAAATTAGCCTTTTCTCAAAGCCTTCTGACACCACGCGCTGGAGGCTGTTCACCACTGAAATGGCAGTGCTGTGTTGTTGGGTTTTTTTAAACAAGTGTAACGGTCTTTTATTTCCACATAAAAGGCACTAGTATCCACCCAAGTTCTGAAGACAAGTGACATAATTTACCTTAAGTTTTAAATATTTGTATTAAAAAAAAAAAAAATCTGTGGAAATATGTACAAAAAAAAGCACCTTGCTTCCGAAAGCAGAAGCAGATACATTCCACCAAGTCACCTCACTAGACGGTCGTCATGAGCTTCAGGGAGCCTGACCGAAAACGGAGGATCTTCTTCTTGAGGTTATGGGAGGCTTTGATTTTGACAAAGGCCTTGGCCGCATTTTCATGCAGCTCCGGCGCTGTGACCGTTTGGATGGGGAGCGTCTGGACAAACTGGGACCAAATCAGGCCCCCGCTCTCATCAGAGTCGCTGGTGGTCGTGCTCTCCCCTACGAACTCCACCTCGCTCAGGCTTGACTCGCTGTCTCCAAAGCAGTTCGTGGTGTAGTTGCTCTGCTCGTCCTCGCTCGTGTCCACCACGGTGGAGTGGAACAAGGACTCGCACTCGGCCGAGTACTCCGAGTCGCTGGCCACGTAGGCGTAGGGGCTGACATAGGGCAGGGGCACCTGCGAGTAGACCCCCACGCCCTCCCGCCGGTTCCTCCTCGCCCTCCGCAGGGCCTCCTCGTAGGAGATCTCTGCCGAGGACTTCCAGCGACGGTAGTCGGCACGCTTGTGTTTGGGCTTGGCCACCACGACCTCCCGGCCGTGGCCGTGGGAGCGGAGGGCGGATCTGTGCAGGCCGGCCTGCCGGCCCGGGAGGCCCGGCTCCAGCGGCAACCCGCTGCCTCTCTTCCCCCGCGATGATGGCTTTTTCAGTTTCTTATTTGTATCCAATTCCTCGGGAAAGCGGCACTTCTTGCCCACCGGTTTGGCTTTCTCGCGCAAGGTCTGCGAGCTGTTTTCCACCCCGTTGGCGAGGTGGGACCTGTGTTTCAACGCAGAGCTTTTCAAAATCTTGACGTTCCGGGTGCCTTTGTGAAGCTTCATGCTTTGCTGCTGGGCTGGGATGTACTGGGCGTTCACCAGCAGCCCATCGTCCAGGCTCTGCGAGGAAGAGCCCTCGCTTTTGAAATCCAGCGCAGGCCTCTCCTCAACAGCTGGCGATGAGGAGCGAGCCGCCTGCAAGCTGCTCTTCAACAGGATCTTTTTGGGAGGCTGGCTGACCCTGTTCTCTGGCTGCAGCACCACTGGCTTCCCTGGGGTCTCTTTGGGAGACGCAGCAAAGAGCTGGCCATTCTCCTTGGGGACATCCCCTGCCGTGGCTGCGGCGTTGCGGCCCAGCTCCAGCGGTGCCGGTTTGGCGCCCCGTGGCAGGTGCTTGCTCTGGAGCTCGGTTGTTGTGCCGGGTGGGAAAGCTGCCGGCAAAGGGGCCTTCCTACTCTCCAGCTGCTCCCCAGCCTGCTCCCTCGGCCTCTGCTTCAACGGGGAGGGAGCCGTGTGGTCCAGAGCGGGGGTCCCACCAGGAGGCAAACACACCGGCTTGGAGC
The DNA here is from genome assembly GCA_013397055.1 of Pachycephala philippinensis. Taxonomy (NCBI): domain Eukaryota; kingdom Metazoa; phylum Chordata; class Aves; order Passeriformes; genus Pachycephala; species Pachycephala philippinensis. The sequence continues at coordinate 190,030 of VWZT01013814.1, forward strand.
TCTTCAGGTTGACCACGTTGCCGTGGGCCACCATCGCCGCCGGCTGCCGGACGCACATGCTCCCGTGCCTCAAGATCCCTTTGGTGGCATCGGCGTTGAGACTCGTCCGGGGTTTGTTAGTCCTTACCGCGTGAGTCTTTTTCTGAACCAGGCTTAAGATGTAGCTGTCTATCCTCTTGCTGGTGGAAGGGCACGGAGCGGGCCAGGAGCTCTGCGGGGGGAAGGCGTTGGCGGATTGTCCCGAGTCCGTTTCGGATGGGGTGCAAACGTCGCTCATATCACAAGCGAGCCTCTCCTCTTCTCGCTGGGGGTTCTCAGTCACGGGGAGAAGGAACATGGGGCTCTGCACAGCCACGGCGTGGAGCGGGCTGGGGTAGCGGTAGATGTCGTTCCCGTTTTTAGACACCAGATCGCACTGGTACTTGGGATGTACATCTGCAACGACATCGAGGGAATTTGAGTGCGGTGTGGACAAAGAGCGACAGACAGAGCCTGCGGTCTGGTCCTCATGCTGGCCTTCCTTATTATAGTCCATCCAGCCTATGAGATCTGAAAGGCATTTTAGAAGAGTTTAGAGAGCCTGCCAGGGACAGCTGTGCTACGTTTTTACTGTGCTGCCAAGGACGCCGGTCCATCTACGCACACAATGCAAAGCTTTAACTACAGCAGCAGCAATTTTGCAACCAGGGGTGCTGTTCAAGCAATATAAAAAGCAGCACTATCCTTCTGTGGGTCTCCCTGTCACTGCATCTACGAGGGATTTACCCCACTGTGACCACATGGTTAAAACAATAAAAATCGCAGCCCTAATGAGAACATCTACATTGGTTTCAAACCTGTGCCCAGGTTGTTAAGATCTTCCTATCTTCCTTTCAAGCCACCCAGAAGTCTGCAAGGGTCTCTTATATGCTAAACAGTCACCTGTGAAACTCTCTGCAGGCCTACATATGAATTTTATATTTTACTTTGCTAAATCCAAAGAGAAACATAAAAAATACAGACAAGAGAACAATTAATTCTTCTAGCTTATTGACAAATTTCACTTCCAGATTCTTTCAAGCTTATCTCAGGTTAGGAAAAAAAAAACAGATTTCATTTTATTGTTTGTTTTTATTATTGTTACTACTATTATTATCATAATATTTACAGCAATGCTAATAGTAATAACAGATGCTCCTTTTGAGTGATAAGGGGTTTTAGAATGGGAAACAGGCTCATGTTTTCACACAAGTACAAGGAGTGCAGGTCAATCCAGCTGACATCCTAGCCTTGGCTCTGCAAAGAGTTCTGCCAGAGAAATCCAGTGCGTTTCAAGATGCATGAGTCAGATTTAATGGCTAAGGAGCTTACTAGGGAGGTAAGCAACCTTAAGAGCAGGGATTCCAACCAAGCACCTAAGATTATTATTATTTTCTTAAGCTTAAGTTGCCCTTGTCTTCTTGGGTAGGGGTACAATCTAAATGATCCTCTGCCAGTCCTGTTTTCTGCCCTTGGGCTGGAAACTTCAGCCAGGGTACTCCAACTTGAATGCTCAGTGCTCATCATTTATCTAAGGCTTATTTCAGAGAGGACTCATGGGCATGGATGACATTTGCTGATGATGTTCCTGTGTGAGCAGGAGAGGAAGAACAGGGAAGTTAAGAGCATAAACTTCCTCCAGATCACCTCTCAGTTTTCCCACATTTCCTAAATTCTATGTTGGCTTCAAGGAATGTGGACAAAAAGACATTTTTAAAACTTGTCAGTTTTGTGAAATTTCATCCCTGAAAGCAAGACTGTATGAATAATGAGAGGTTTAGGTTTTTGTGGTATATACAGAAAAAACATCGATGCAATCAGATGGAATTCCTCGTGTGTGGGGCTTTTTTTTTAATGTACGGCCCATGAAGATCACATACACCTTACAACAGGGAGCATTAAATTACCTCGAGCTGCTCACAGGAAAACTAAGAGGACTTGTCAGAATTCCAGAATGAATGTATCCCAGGCTGTATTTTCCCAGTTCAGAAACAGAAGAGCATGAACTATTCTGTCCTTGATTGACAACAAATCACTGTAAGTTAACCTTAAAGAGCAGAATGCAAACTGGAAATACTGCGGTTGGAATCATCCTCCCCAACCCAGAATGAGCCAAAGCTTTTGAAAACGTCTGCAGTCACTAACACTTGATCACAGCAGTCCTATTGAAGTGTCTTTTCTGGAGAACAGAGGAGGCCTTCCTACTGAACCATCCCGCACATCAAGGCTTGCATCTTCAGACTGATGTCCAAGGAAAGTTCACAGCTCTCTGCCAAAGAGACAAAACGTATCTGCCCTGTTCATGATGTCTGTTTGTCTATACTGTATAAATGCAGGACACGCCTCACCATGCTCACCTGGGGGTCAAGGACCATCAGAATCAACAAATTGCTGCTAAAAACAGACTGACACGTGCCCTGACCCCCTAAAACCTGTAGCTACCTCCTTACTCTGTGACTTTAATGCTGACATGGCTAAGAACTATCATTAATTATTGCTATTCATTAAAAATGCTTTTGTAAAGAAAACCACAGGAAATCAGCTGACTGATGTGTTTCTGTGTACAGGTACCACTGCCCTCTGCTGGGTAGAGCAGCTGTCATATCTTCACATACCATTTTCATGTGTTCAGAGTGACATATTCACATGTAAGGCTGGACCAGTGGAGGGCAAACAGTCCTGCCTCGTGACCCATGTACGTGAGAGGCACTGGGATCTTTTCAGAGCATAACATGGCACATGAAAGGAAGAAGGGTTAATCCAACCCAGGTGCTCCTGAGGCAGTATTTCCAAAGCCAAAGCCACCTCCTGGAGTATGATGTATTCGACCTGCTTTTACTATACCTGCAGATTTAGGGCGTCCATCTGAGATATTCAGTGTTGCCTCCAAAGGGCTGCAAAAGCAAGTGCTAGAATGGCAACTGGATAAACACTCACTGAAGACAGAGTTAGATGAATTGGAAAGCGATCCAGAAGCTCCATCACTCAGCTCATAAAACCCTATAAAAATAAGAGTTTGGGTTTATATTAGTTATGTCTACACAAAGTTACTATTTGTGTCCCTAGAAAGGCAGTCAAGCTGGTGTTTGAGTTGGCTTACTCTAATGCAAATAGTTATGGGATTTCATTCAGTCACCCCAAAACCAGACCACAATTTAGTAATATCCTTATTGCCATAAATTTACTTTGTTTAAAAGTAAAGCACTTAAAACAGCAGAACTTATCCTAGCACATGGAATTTTTTTTTAACTTTACAAGAGTTAGGGTTTTAACCCTTACAGGGATTTTCAGATTTTAGCAACAAGGATCCAGGCTGTGTTTGGCAGCCCACTCATCTAATAGAGTGTTATACTTCCAAGACAGACTCTCCAACTATTACTTAACTACAAAAGTGTTGGGCTCAATGCTATCTATTACTTTCCTCAAAGTTCTGGAGATAAACATAATATTTGTGGATGAAAGGAAAGAAGAAAAACGGTAAATAATGTGCAGACACATTTCCTGGTAAACTGGGACTACTCAAGGAAAAATGACACACCACCACCAAAATTTAAAGTGTTCATTTAGGAATAAGGAATGCAGAGCATGCCTACAGAATGGGGATGCATCCTGGAAAACAATAATCCTGGAAAGGGCTTAGTCAGCATGGAAAAGCAGCTCAATCAAGCTTAATGATATGGCAAAAAAAAGCTAATGAGATTGTTGGATGTACAAAGAGACTAATGAATAGCAGCAGGGAAATGACTTCAGCAGTCTACACGGCCCTGGTAAGAAACATTGGAACGGTGATCCCAGTCCTTGAATCCAGCACGCTTAAAACAAAGCTAAAAAATTGGAAAGAGGCCACCAAGCTATTTAGGAGCTTGGAAAAATGCCTCAAAATGAATGACTTCAAGAACTTGACCTGTTTAGCTCATCAAATAAAAGCCAGGAATTATACTGTATAGCACCTCCAAGAGGAGGAAAAGCTGGGTATTAGAAAAGACCTTTCTTTAGGGGAGAAAAGGATATAAAAATATCACTGCTGGAAAAAGTCAGATTCAGACTAGAAATTAGCAATGGCTTTAACAATTGCAAGTAGGAGGATTCTCCACTTCTTAGTGTGTTCAGAACAATCTAGAGGCCTCTAAGAAAGGCTCCCCATAGTTAAATACCACTTACACACTTCAACATAGAATGAGATGAAAATCAATATGTGGGGGATGAAATTGTTTGATTCCATGTTCCTTTCTGGCTGTATGACCACTTTTGATATCTTCCTCCTGATGGTGGTGCTTCTTTTCACCATTTTTCCTTCAGCCTCCTCCCTAATATACAGGACAATTAAAACTTTCCAAACTAATGTGAGGGTGGCCTTGAAAAAACAAATGCCCCAAACACTAAAAATCTAATTAAGCTTGAAATGCTTCTCTGAAAGAAGTGAACAGCAACCTTTCCAGTGGTCAGTGAACTCTAAGTAAGAATTAATTATCAGAGTGTGAACAAGCTGTAACATTTACTGTTGTAGTACTGAAAACTCCAGCACTAAAACCTACAGGCAGTTTAATTCCAGGTCCTGAGGGAGGCTGCATTTTGCTGAGCACTGCCCTTACCTGAACTTGGACGACTGTCTGTCTCCAGGTGTTCATCTGTCGTTTTTTCCACGTCCAGGCGCAGATCACTTATTTGCTTATCCAGCTCTTGTAACTGATTTAACAACCCAGCATCCCTCCTCCTCAAGCAGTTCTGGAAAAGAAGAGGACAAAGAACATCAGCTCCTTCAGTGGGGCAGATGTGAAGGGGTCCCAAAGACCAACAGACTTCTCTTTCTAAGCCTTGTGAAACACCTTGTCCTTATTCTTTTATATAAAAACTGAACAAAGCCCTGACATTTTAGATGGATGCTCTGGATAAATACTTAAGTGAAGAATTATGCAGGCACTTGATCCCAGCCTGTTCCAGCCAGTTCTGCACGAGGAGCATGTCCCACAGCTCAGGAAGGCCAACACGCTGTGCTGACCACAGCTGTAAGAACAAAGCTGGATTGTGTGATACGGCCAAACCAGACCTGGGCACATGGAACGGGCGAGGACGGCCGTGCCAGCCTAGCAGGGCACGTTCCCCACCACACTGGTGTTACTCAAAGATCACATCTGCTCACACAATGGCACCAAACAGCTCTGCCAACAAGTGCCTGTGGTGTGGGAACCGCCTTGTTCTGCTGAGCATTATGAGCTTAGAGTCTACCATCCAGAAAGCAAGATTCCCAGGGCTGGGATCACAGCCCCTTTATTAGTTTTGCAGTGCAGCAGGAAGGAAGAGTAATTCTTCCTCTTCTCCCATTATAATTGTACGAAATTGCTGCGAGATGAATTTTAAGGCTATTTATGGAGGTAATTTGATGGCATAAAATAAGCAATAAGAAATTATTTTGCAAGGCACTCATTAACCTGCGGTCAACACAATCAGTTTCCCCCTGTGTATTATAATGCTGCTTATCCATCATCTGCTCAGCTTCATACCCTTCAACTGCTCTGGCTTTGGGGAGAGTGGAGGAGGCAGGAGGAAGGTTCACCTACTTTTGTTTCTTCGAGTGCATCACTTGATTGGCACCCGGGGGTGCTCTGATCCGTTCATTGCAATGAGTTTTGATGCCCATAGCTGGACCAGTTCTAAAGCCATTAAATCCAGGGCAATCTTTTCCATGGAGTGGGCCACTCATAGAATCATAGAATGGTTTGGGTTGGAAGAAACCCTAAAGATCATCTCGTTCCCACCTCCTTGCCATGGGCAGGGACACCTTCCCTAGACCAGGTTGCTCAGAGCCCCATCCAGCCTGGCCTTGGGCAAAGGGAGAGCAAATGCTAAAAGCACTGTCAAGCACTGGCTGAAGACGTGCTGGCGTTTAAGACCATCCTTTGGAGGACCAAAGGGGTGATCCCAAGCCTTCTCCCCCATTCCTGCGGGAGCCGGGGCTGGCTGGCAGCCAGGCTGGCGGAGGTGATGGGTTCAAGGGATGACTTCGCTGCGCCACCTACTGCCACCAGCGCCCCCTCCCCCAGCCAGCACCGCATCTGGTTCCAATCTGCAATGTCAAGTGCACAAATTAAAGTGCTACCACAAATCCCCAGCTTTTTCTGGTCTTTTTTTTTTTTTTTTTTTTTTTTTTTGTTATTTTTTTTTTTTGAGTAATGATTCTGTGGTCCTTCACTACGGCTCTCGGCCGGCAGCCAGCCCCTTCTCAGCAGAAAAAAACAATTTATTTTTATCTTTTAAAGAGGGAAATAACCCTAACCTAACTAAATCAAAAGGGTAATAAGAAAGAAAGAAAAGGAGGAAAAACGGGGGGTGGGGAAAATAAAAAATCAGGGAAATAAATCACGCAATCCAACTTCTCCCTGGGTGAAAGCAAATGCTGAGCCGCGCACAAAGAGCGCCAGGCACAGCTGTACGCTATTTTCATTGAAAAATGATCTGCCGCTTCATGCCGCCCTCCATCTCTTCCCACACGAGCTCCAAAGCGCGTCCTCCAACAAAAGCATCCCTTCTTTAAGGGCCCGATCCTGCCGGTGCCCGAGCGCCCGCTGCCTGCTCTCGGGGCTGGGACCCGGGAGCCGGCTCCCAACTTCCATTCATGGAAACGGTGGCGCCTCTCTTGCCATGAATGGAAGTGGCACCGCCGGCCCGGCTCCGGGACCCGGAGGGAACCGTGCGGCCACCGGCACAACGCCGGCACGACTCGTCCCCCTCCGAGCTGTCACCGGCCCGCCGCCTCACTGCGCACCGTGCCGGGCTGACAGCGGCCGGGGGTGCTCCCCGCGGGGGTTCCCAGCTCCTCTCTCGCCCCTCGGCGGGCAGGACCCGCGGCTCACACCGACACGGGGGCACCGAGCGGGCGCGCATCCTCCGGCGCTCCCCGCCCGCATCCCCGGCGCTCCCCGCCCGCATCCCGCGGCGTTCGCCACTCGCATCCCGCGGCGCCCCCCGCCCCCGCTCACCAGCTGCCTCCGCAGGAGGAGGATGTTCTCCTCCAGGAACTTCTCCTCCAGGCTGCGCGGCGGCGGCCCCTCTCCCGGCGGCTCCCCGCGGCCGCCCTGCGCCCCGGGCGCCGCTCCCGCC
>VWZT01013814.1:197521-222417 GCA_013397055.1 Pachycephala philippinensis
TTCTTCCTCCTGCTTTCACCTCCGTAGTCCGCTGGCCGCGGCGGGGTGCGGGAAGGTGCGGGATGCGGGAGTGCAAAGCGCTGACCTTCCCAAAAACTCCATCCGTGACCTCTGGAGCCCTGCACGGCGTAGTCACGGGCCATCACAGAGTCATGACGGAATTATTATAGAATTACAGAACTGCAGAACGGTTTGAGTTGGAAGGGATGTTAAAGACCACCTCGTTCCAACCCCATCGTGCCATGGGCAAGGACATCTTCCATTAGACCTGGCTGCTCCAAGCCCTGTCCAACCTGGCCTGGAACACTGCCAGGGATGGGGCATCCGCAGCTTCTCTGGGCACCCTGTGCCTCACCACCCTCACAGGGAAGAATTTTTTCCTAATATCTAATCTAAACCTGCCCTCTGTCAGTTTAAAGCCAAACGCTGCATAGACAGACCAGCACATCTAAATCAGGTGCAAAAATGATGCATCTGAGGGGGAAAAAATCCAGGCATGAAGAGGTGAGGGTGTAAGGAGAGGGAAAAGTGGAAAGCGGAGGAGAACATGGAAGTCCTTGCACCAGGGTGCTGACCATGGCATGGGCGGTGGGATCAAAGCACTGGCGAGCTGTTGCTTCAAAGCCTGTGTGAGTAAACCAGTCAAAAAAAGCCATAATGAAGTGAACTTTGCAGCAGCATGCAGACTAATTGCAGCAAAGGATCTGCAATTAGGTTTTCAATGGGCATGTGGTGGAAAGAGGGGAGGGTGGAATGCAGATGCTGAAGGAAAAAAAGAAAGAAAATGTTGGTTTCAAAATAGAGCAAAAATTGAGTGGCAGACGTACTAAGGGGGGAAATGGAAGAGGAGGAAACAGGCATTGAGGGAGTCTTCCACAATATGAGGTTTGGGAAGATGTGAGCCCACCGGACAGCGGCTCTCATGGACATTATGAGCATAATGAAATGCTCTTACCCACTATCCCTCTGTTCCTCAAAAGATTCTGAGTGTTTCTGGTACTGAAAGGTCTCAGATGAAATTTGTCTCCTCACTCCCACGCTGTTTGCAGCACCCAACCCACAGTGGTGTGCCATACACCTGCTTTACCTGGCGGGTCCTTGTTCTGAGAGCCCACAGCTAACAGAAATCCTTACTTCACAGTCTTCTTAAAACACTGTAAGGTGCTTTCAAAAAAGGACACCCTTTTTCTCTTGCAGCTTAAAACCAGCCCTCCCAAATCCTGGCCCAGATGTAGGTGAGTGTACGTGCTCAGACGATGGTTGAAGCTAAAGCCAGCTCCGTTTCCTTTTGCTGCTTCAGCCCCCAGCCGTGCCAGTGCAGGGCACCTATGGTCGTGTTTGAATCGGCAGTGACTTTTTGAAGGGTCTCTCCAGATCATCCCAGCTCACCTGACATTGCTAAGCAAAACTGGAAATAAAAAGAAGGCACATGCTGGACCTCTGTCTCTGTACTCATTTTATGTATCTGGGCCCATAAAAGGGCCCCTGTTCCCACAACAGTTCAACCCCTGCCCCACAACATTTAGGGCACCCCTGCTGACTTAAAAATCCTCTCCATGACTTTCACTCCTGGATCTTGGCCCACAGCATCCCTGAGCATGTTTATGCTGAAACCTGTATTGCAATGCAGAGTTACTTTTTCAAGGGCACCAGAAGTTCTACAGATATGGAAGCAAAGGCTTCCACGTTTTCCTTCACCCTCTGTAGCCAGGTTTTGCATATAGCTCTGTGCTTCATGTGTGTTTGCACACAAAGCTTCATGCAATATTTATGCAAAGCTATTTCAACTCTTTCTGAGCTGTTGTGCACTGCACAATGTCGACATTGCTTCCAAAATAAAATACAGCTGAATAAAATCTGTCTTAATGATCTTTTTTTTTTATTTTGCCACTTATCATTTGGTAGATTTCAGTTCGATTCCTCCTTCCCAAGTCATCTCTTCCACTCTGAGGAGTGTGAGGTGCTGTCTCCAGGACGCCCTGCTGACATTTCTCTGTTCATCCTTCACAGTGCATCAGTCCCAGGAAGGAAAAGAAACGCAGGAACTGCCAGAACAGCAAACTCCCTACATCATGTGGAGAGGAGAAAGCAGCTTCGAGTGAACCAGACTCACCGTGTGGTTATAGGATCAGCAAAGAGGAGGGGAAGGAGGATCTGATGAAGAGTAACTCAGGTTTCTCTTCATCCATAGATGAAGGAATGAGGTGCCTGAGAAGCAGTGGGATTGGGGAGGGTGGACAGCATGGGGGGAGGAGATGTGCAATTGAGCAGCCAGCAAGAAAGGACAATATTTGTGAATAATAGAAGGAAAACAAGGCATCACCTAAGACAAAACAAGGGAGGGGAGGGCCACAGAGACTATTTGAGAGCTTGGATGCAGCTCAGCAGAGTAGGTCATGGAGACAAAGGGGGAGAGAGCCTGGAAAGGCAGGAGAAAGAGCAAAGAGAATGAGCATAAAATACAGGCCTTTTGGTTCACCCAGGGAGCCAGTCAGAAAACAGCAAAATAAGGAGCCCATAAGCAGCAAGAGAGGACAATAAGATGAGAAGATGAAGAAAGGTATCATCCTGTAGTAAAACAGGGATTTTAAGCACACGAGGAACAAGAGACTGAGATTGGTTTCTCCCCTCTCAGTTACACTGCAGTCGATCATCCCAGTGAGAAACCAATCTGAGACAAGAGAGAGGCCCCAGTCCCCATATTAGCTCTGACTGGGCCTGTGGAGGCCTCTGTCTCAGCAAACCAAACATCTCAAAACTCTTAGCAAGGGCTGAGTAACAGGACTCTCGTATGAAAAAAAATTCGAGTCCAAAATTGTCTTCCATTCATCTCCTGGCTTATGGCAACAGCTGAAGGACTTGCTCTTACACTCCTCTGGAACTGCTATTCCTTCACTGGGGTATTCAGATGAAATTCTCCACAAATAATCCCAGATTCCCCACTGAATGGGGAAACAGCAAGGAGTGAGGCTGTGAGATGTCTGCAGGTAAGGAGAAGAGCTGATGATTGAGGAGCTCTGTTGCTAGGATGTTATGAGAGATGTAATTCTGTCTGCTACAGGGGTGGTTATGAAATGGCTCATCTGTTATGATTATCCTGGCTCATCTCTTATGGTTACATTATTAAGTGGTAGAAATGCTGTGTTCCTTCACTATTCATCCATGGGGAATGAAGAGATGGTCTCTGCCCCACGGAGCTCACAAGACAAGAAAGAGCTGCCTCTGGGAATACAAAAGGAGCCCTGGGAAAGTAGTGGTGGGCACAGTGAATTCCAAACACACAGGCGAGGGGTGAGAGTTTCTGACCCCCATCTCACCGGTCATTTCCTTCCCACTGGGAGCAAACCCCTACATCCCAACCCATACATTTGTCTTTCACCCTGTAGATCATCAAATTCAATTTAGATTGAATGAGGCCAATTAACACTTGTTGCTTTGCCTAGGTTCATTTCTGACCTGTCACACTAAAATGAGTGTAGGGAATTGGAAAAATTGAGGAACATGACAAATCTCTGTTGGTGAAATGAAAGCAATTGCTTTCCTTGCTCGTTGAAACACAGCAGGGTGACACAAACACTTGGGGACTATGCCTAAGACCCACAGCTGTCTTATCCTTTATTTTAATCTATTCTAATGTTAATTGTCCAAGTATTTCTTAATTGCATTGGTTAATATAATAGGGCATAAATCTTATCAGCAAATCAGCCTGGCATCAGCCTGTGTTATCTTATTACCATGGTTACATTATTATTACAAGTGAACCTTGTGCTCATTACTAACCACAAACAATTGTAGCAAACAAGCTAAACTGGAGCAAAATATCCTGGCGGTGTTTCCATTTTTTGCCAAACAAAACTAATTTCTCTGGGTGCTAGGTAACAGCAGCATACCTACGATGCATTTTCAGCCTTCTGCATTTATTTACTTGCATTTGTACAGCACTGAAACATTTCCCTGCTGTCAACAAGGCGCAGAGGCCAAATTCTTGAAAAGTGGAATAGAATCTTTAAGGCAAACTCACGATATTCAGATGACAAGCACTGCCCCAGCCCTTCAAAACACTGCCACGTTTGTACTGTTGTGCCAAAAACTGCTGCATTGGGAACCCCTGGCAGCTTGATTAGGTCCCTCAAGGGCCCAGTTTCCCCTGGCTCTCCTCTGCTCTGACTGTGATCTCCCATCAAAAGACACAGTGACGCTTTCCCTCACTCCCAGTGCCACTGCTCACGTGGCAGGTGAAGGGACAAACACTTCCCATGGGCTCACTGAGAGGGTCCAGCTCCCCCCGATACAGGAGAGGGGAACGTGGGATGGATTCAGTGGGGGCAGCGATGCCCTTCCCTGCTCTGCACTGTTCATTCGGGCATTTCCTACTGTTCTTCTGCTGCAAAGAGCTTTGTTCCACCAGCTGTGGCTGGAAAACAGATCTCTATTCTGGTCTGAGTTAAAAAAAAAACAAAATAACAACTTCTTTCCTTTTTCGCTAACCCAGATATTTCAGTGATCCACTTCTAAGGGTGAGCAGTTGCGCTGGCACGGCTGAGACGGCAGAGCTGTGCAGGAATGGAGAGACAAGAGCAGGAAACCCTCCAGCAAAATCCTCCGTGCAGATGGAATGTGGAAGGAAGGATGGACTGTTTGCAAAATAAGAAGTCACCCAGGAGGCCGTGGAAGAGGATGCAGACGACAGCTGCTTGTGGGGAAGCAACATTAGAGCTTCTCCAGACATTCCTGTCAGACTGTGAGCCGTGCAGCAACATTCATTTCCTTTCCTCAGCAGCAGCCCATCTGCTGTGTCAGGAAAAGGGCTGATTTTGGATCACCCACTGCTGCCTCCAACACTGTGGTGGTCCCCAAGGCCATGAAAGACCCATTTCATGCAGAACCTGTGGAGGAGTGGTGAGCCCTGAGCCCAGCGAGGTGTCACTGCTGCCCAGTGCGTGACAGGTGTCACGCTGGCAAAGGTCATGCAAAACTTGCTTCTAGTCCCTTGATTAGGGAAGATCTGTGAGAAAATTGGATGGAAAGGTGGAAAAGACTCAAGGGTGACCTTCTCACTCTCTACAACCACCTGAAAGGGGGCTGTAGCCAGGTGAGGTTGGCCTCTTCTCCCAGGTAACAAGTAGCAGAACCACAGGAAACATCCTCAGGTTGCACCAGGGTAGGTTTAGATTGGATATTGGGAAAGATTTCTTCACTGACAGGGTGTCCAGAGCAGCAGTGGAGTCACCATCCCTGGAAGTGTTCAAAAGGTGTGTGGATGTGGCACCTGGGGACATGGATTAGTGGTGAACACAGTGGTGCTGCGTTAATGGTTGGATTCAAAGGTCTTAGAGGTCTTTTCCAACCTTGATCATTCTGTGATTCCATGAAAACCAGGCAAGATCAGCTCCATTTTAACCTGTTTTCTAAGGATAAGAGAAGGTCTGATAAGGACAGCATGGGGAGGGAGAAAATGGAGTTAAACAAACCAGTGTCACTTGTGATGTTCACAGCTGACAAGAACCAGAGCTTGAAGCTGCCTCCCTCGTTGCTCACCATAAAGAAACTTCACCAGCATTTCAACAAATCACCTAATTCATCATGCCCTGATGCTAACTGATGGGATTGCATTCCCTCCTCAGGCTCATGGACACTTCAAATAAGTCAGAGCTGGACTATTCCAAGTGACACTTTCTTTCTCACTTTTTTTCCCTCCCTCATCACCAAGAAGACAACGTCAGCTGAGTTCTGCTCCAGTTACTTTCAATCCATCCTTACAATATCATGTCTGATGTTCTTGTATTTTGACTCCTTTTCTTGTCCTGGCCTGGGTTTCATATGTATGTTTTAAAATGCCTAACTTTTGGATACACGGACTTCTGCTTAGTCTAATGCCTTCTTGCACCCATGTGTTCATTGAGCACATCAGGCTGGTGACAGCCCTCACCAGCATGGACTTTGTGGAAGAATATCTATTAAACTGTGAACAATCAGGACTTAAATTACAGCTTGAGATTTAGACAGCCTGGGAAAAATTCCCAACAGAAGGAACTTTTCCAGGAAAAAAAGGACGTAACTTGCAGTACAATTTGCATTCAACCTGCCCGTGACAAAGGCAGAGGTGGCTGCAGTTGTGCTCTTTGGATGGCCTTGGGACCCCGCAGCTGAAGCTGGCACATGATGGGAGCCTGAAGCTGGGCAAAAATACTCAGAGGAAATAACAGGAGTAAGTCTCTTTAGTGTATAACAACAGCAGGTCAAGGAACCACTAAAAAAACCCAAAACCATAAATCATTTGCCTGAAAAAATTCATTTTCTACTGCTCTCAGGAGAACAAACACAGACCTCTTGTTGTTCTTAAGGCACGTGCCTGGAGAAAGGAAGGTGTCACTGGCCCCAGGCTTTGCATCAGTGAGTCCCATAAAGCTGGGAAGGTCAGGTGTGCAGCCACAGAGCCCAGGACACGTAAACAGCAGGGTCTGAAAGGGCTCTGGAGGGACTTGCTGCCAGTCTCTGAGCCTTGACTTAAAATCTGAGCTGAAGAGCTGCAGGTTTTAGCAGAAAGACCCATGAGTCAGCTCCATTCTCCTTTGAGAAACCTGTGGAACTCTTTTCCCACCTTGCAGGATGGGAGCAGCTCTGGTCCCTGCCATGGGAACATTTATTCCCGCAGTTCCTTCCCTGTGTGTCACTCCATTGTCATGTTTGCCTTGATGCCTTAAGAGGCCAACCTAGAAACAGAGACGGGACAGGAGTAAGAGAATAAAGGTGGATATTTATTTGAAAGGCCTTCAGAGGCACACCCTGGGCAGGCCAAAGGCTGCACCCAAGATGGACCCCGAGTCACAAGTTCTTCACACTTTTATAGCTTTGCTCCATTTGCATCTCAACCCAATTTCACCAATTCAACTTTAGCTAATGATGGAATTTCCCCTCAGCTTGCCCCCCTTCTCAAGATGCTGGGTTACACATTTTGGGCCTAGGCCGGGCTGGGTGTCCTTGGAGAGCAGCCTGGAGAGGCTTTGTTCTGTCTGTCTCAGCATGAGAGAGCAGCAGCTCCCAGGCTGCAGGACACTGCAGAGTTACACACTGGGAATACAGGATTGGAAAAATATAAAAGTTAAAACCTAAGGCATCAGCCTGACTCCTTAAAAGTCCAACCTGAATGATTCCATGGTTCTGTGAAAGGCTGGGTTTGAAGTCAGGTGCAAACTGACACGCAGAGGTACCTGAATCTCTGCTCTTTTCATTTCTCCTTTTTTAGGTTGGTTTTTTTTCAAAAATTGAGCCTCTTATCAATCTTGGCATAAGAGGGAATAACACTTTTTAATCTTCTCTAATGAAAGTTTTGTCCTGGAAGAACGCATTTTCTATCAGCCCAGGCATCTGCAAACCTGCCGGAGGAAAGAATGGCATTTCAATTTCCAGAAATTATTGGCCTAAAAACTTTGCTCTGATTCTCACAGCTGAGCTGTTCATTCAGGGCACGCTGCATCTTTGCATTACCATTTGCTGTATTGGCATCAGATGTGCAGACAGGACCATTCCTTCTTGGAAAAACAGACTGAAAACAGCAAGGCAGCACTGGGGATGTTACTTCATTTCCAAATTGCCAATCAAAGCCTCTCTCACATGGCACTGCTTGCCATGGGACAGCACTGCCAGCCCTGTCCTGGACTGACCCAGGAGCCTGTCCCTCCACACCTGGGAGAGGACACAGGGGGAGGAGGGTCTGCTCTGTCCAGAGAAGGCCACTCCACTCCTGCAATTTCAGCTCCTTCCAAAGGCAGTTTCTGGCAACCCTTTGGGTGCCCCTGCAATAGGCTGGTATTGTTGCCCAGAACTGTTCCCACTTTTCAGATGATTACCTCCCAGTGGTTCTCAGATTCCAACTGTTAGTCTCATGCATAATGTATTTCATTTCAAGCCTTTCATCTGTGCATAAGTTTTCCATCTATTTCCATCCTGGTCTCAGATACTCTTTTACCTGTGAAGCAGGAAAAGTTCTATTTTTTCCACTTTTTTTTCTGGAGTCTCATTCCTCTCAAACACTGCTTGCCAGCTCCAGCTTTTTTTGCCACCAGAAGGCTGTTTCAGGGGATGAGGTTCACATCCTCTTGCTGCAGATTTTTGGGGACACCTTCTTTCCAGCAGCATCTCTGCTGGCTGCAAAGGCCAGAGTAGCCTGCAGCTACTCCCTGTTCCCTGCTGTTGGTGAGGGATCAGATGCATTCCTGGGATCACTCCCTCACCCACAGGGAGCCAGCTTAGCTCATGCTCACCCACTCCTGGTAGCCACACTGACTTCAGGGGCTCTCACAACAAGGAGAAGCTGGTTACAAACACCAGAAGAAGCCATCAGAAGGCCTGCAGTGTGTCTCTTCTGTTGGGCCAGCAAAACAGCATCACATCTCAGAGAATCACAGAATCACAGAATGGTTTGGGTTGGAAGGGACCTTAAAAATCACCTAGTTCCAAACCCTCAGCCATGGGCAGGGACACCTTCCACTAGACCAGGTGACACTACAGAGTTGTGTTGTTGTTATTTTTTTGGGTTTTTTTAATGTAAACATTTTGGTTTATAAATTTAAGCCTTTATCTTCAGGTAGATGCCTTAAAAACAGGCACAGCTCACACAGCAAGTAGATGTTTGATGAAGGAATCCTATGTGAGTTTCTAGGTCTGAGCTACAGAGAAAGTTAAACTGAATCCTGACAGTGCCTGCTGGAATTGAAGAGGGTCCTGGAGACAAGCAAGCCTCAGGCAGCAATCCTGGTGTTACCACGCTGCCTTGGGATCACTGATGGAAACTGCAGGACACCCAGACTTCTCCAGGAGTTGTTCCAGGGCCTGTGTTAAATGTCCATAACCCTCTGTGCTCTCTTCTTCATCACCTGATGAGCAGGGACAAGCCGTGGAGATGGTTTGGAATAGCAATGAGAGCAGATTCAGAGGAAGTAGCCTTCAAAGCAGGAATGCAGAGCTCAGCAGTCAAACATCCAGCAGTATCTGGATGCCACTTCTTTTCCAAATCCTTTCAGATGCAGCCTGAGGGTTTAGAATTGACTTTAAAAGCCGGGGGGAGCCTGATTCAACAAAAACAGTTAAGCACTTAATAACATTAAACACCTGCTCAAGTCTCTTCCTATTCAACAAAGCACTTAAGCACATACTTCACCCCTCTTGGATGGGCCAGAACCAAAACACTGAGTTCTCAGAACTTCTTCAATCTTTAATTTTGCAGGAGGGATCCATATTTTGAAAGGGGTCCCTACTTGCAAGTGAGTCAAACTCCAGCTCCAGAACTACACACCCAAGTGCTGGCACATTCGTATTTTGGACTAGGATCTGAATTTTTCAGCTTGTGCTTGTGTTCATTAAAGAGATTGAACTGCAGGCAGGGAGCTGTTAAACCCTGTTTCTTTGCAGGGTTTGAGTTGATGATGCTTTCCCCAACTCCACCTCACTGCGATGCAAAGCTGAGGCACCACCTCAGTGTTCAGTGGGCAGAAGCTCAGCCCAGGAGTGTGCAGGATTTGCAAAGCTCCTCCAGTTTGGCTTCTCCTCCAAAAATGTAAAGCCTCTGCAGCACAAGTCCCAGAACCGAGTGAAATGCTCAGGTTTGGTAATTATCCAAATGCCATTTAGCATCCACTTAGTGGCTGCAGGGGAAAAGTGCAAAGGGAGGGAGCCCAGTGTGCTCTGAGCCCACCGGGGGATGCAGCAGAGGGAAGGGATGACAGCCAAGAAGGAGTTCCTCCATCTTCCTCCAAGCTGTTGTCTCAAGCTTTCAGCAGACTGAAGCAAACATCACCACGTGCACATTTCCAAATGTCACTGCTTCCTCCAACACTTTCTGTTCTTCTTTTTTCCCTGTTGGGGTTTTTTTTTATTATTATTAATTTTAATTTGCTCCCAACAAAAGCTGAGATCCTCCAGAGCAGAGCAGCAGGCATCAGGAAAAGTAGCAAACAAATAAATCAAACCCAAAACATCTGGGCCACACGGCCAAATCCAAGCCTGCTTCCCATCTCACACCAGTGCCAGCCGCATCTCAGTGTGTGGAGCATAACTCTTCTCCTCTCTTGCTTTGACAAGGGAGCTTCAGGGCTGCTGGCAGGGCAGAATGGAGCTATGAAATAAAAGGCCAGGCTTGTTCCAGGGAGACTGAAAACAAGCGGACTGCCAGTTGTCTGGGCGAGCAGGGGAAGTGGCAGTCAGATGGCTGAGGCAGCAGGAGGAGTTGGGAGCCCCTCCACGGGCATTACCAATTGCCTGGAGGGGGAAGAAAATGAACCTGGTTAAGAACAGAAGGCAGAATTCAAATGGCTGCATCTTGGACCTGCCAAGAAGAGCATCACTGAAGGATTTGCTTTTGAAGTGGTTGCCAGAAGACAGGAGGAGGAAGGAGCATCCAAGGGCTACAGAGCCCATGAGGAGCTGTCACTTGGAGCAGAAAGAGGCCCAGGGAACCAGCAGGCCTGTCCTTGCTGGTCATGATACCAAAATCAGCTAAAAATCAAACTTTCCAACACCATTTCAAGTATTAGAAAGCAGCTATTCTTTATTCTCAGCATGCTGGACATCCAGGGGATGTTTCCTCTAATCAGGTGTGTGGTGAAACTTTACAGCAGGGTATTTATTCCATCATGATCCCACATATTCATTACAGCACACTTCCTAGCTAATCCATAAACAGCACTTTTCCTACAACTAATTTGCATGCATCTGTCCCTTACTGGAAGCCCTTTTATGGTCTTGGAGGGTTGTCTAAAGGGGTCTCTGGTGGTGGTATTCATGGGGTGTCCCCGATGGGACAGATGACCCTGCCTTGAACTTCTCTCAGGGCAAGTGCTGTTGCTTTCTGTGACATGGCGCTGCCACCAAAGCCACAATATTCCTCATAAATCCATGCTCTGGTCCTTCCCAGGCAGCAAGACCCAAAGGGAGCCTGGCACAGAGACTGACAAGGAGACCAGTGATGAGGAGAGGCAGGAATGACAACTGCCTTGGGCAACACCTGCCTCAAACCTGCCCCTGTGATTGTGCTTTCCTGCTCTGAACCAAAGCACATGGGCTGGAGACAGCAGGAATCCTTCATTCCAGAGGCAGAGGAAGAGTGAATTCCCCGCCTGACCAAGTGGGAAACAGGGATAGGGAGACCTGCAGAGCTGGCATCTGTACACGAATCT
Source organism: Pachycephala philippinensis (assembly GCA_013397055.1). Taxonomy (NCBI): domain Eukaryota; kingdom Metazoa; phylum Chordata; class Aves; order Passeriformes; genus Pachycephala; species Pachycephala philippinensis. Next base: position 208,696 of record VWZT01013814.1, read on the forward strand.
GACCAGTCACCATCTGGCACTGCTGACACAAAATCAGGCTCCTTCACACCTCTGGATGACACAGTGGAACAAGGATAACTCCTGGGAAGGAGCAGACTTGGAAAACGGTAATAAATAATTAAAATAAGTCAAGCAGCAGCTGCTGGCAGCCCAGCATTGCTGTGAGAGCTGTCAGGCTGGGCTGGGCTCTGTGGGGCTGTCAGACTCTGCCTCTCTGCCTTTGAGGTGGCCATGCTGGTCCCACAGATGTTTTCCCAGCTTTGCAAATGGGTGACATCCTGGAGCAAGGAGCTCTCAGAATTACCCCACTGCACTGCAGGAAACACCAGGCACTGCTGTGATGAGGCAAGAGCTTCACTTTGCATGGACAGGCCCGTGAAGGCACCAACCACAGAGGGCCGTGGTGCTGGGAAGGACTGGGTGGCAAATGTTGGTGCAATAACAAGGGTTTGGCTCCTGGGTGCCCTCACTCAGTGCCCTACAGGCCATTCCCTGTCCTCTCTCAGCCTCTCTGAAGCTGGAGCAAGATAAAAGGAACAGGCTCCCCAGGAAAGTGGTCACAGCACCAAGCCTGCCAGAGTTCAAGGAGTGTTTGGACAACACACTCAGGCACGGGGTGGGCTTCTTGGGGTTGTCCTGTGCAGGAGCAGGAATCGATTCCTGGGTCCTCCCACAGGATCCTTGTGGGTCCCTTTCAAATTAGGATATTGTATGATTCTATGAAAAGGTGGGGAGAGGTTTTACCCAGCCCAAGAGCCACATCCAGACTGCAGGGTGCTGGCTGGATCGTGCTGCTCTGCTCAGACCCTCCCCAGCTCTCCCCAGATCCCAGGTCACCTCCAGGTGAGTGCCCCCCACGTGCACGTTTCTAAACCCGTGTTTGGAAACCCCACATCGTTTCTAAATCACACCGTGTGGGTGTAACCCTGGGTTTACCCCAGCAGGGGTTTTGCCAGCACTTCCAGCTTAATGCACAAAGCCCTGGTGACCCTCTGGATTAACCAAGAAGCAGGGGAAAGCTCCAAAGGCTGTTACCCTCTCTTGCCTTTCCCAGCAGCTTTTTCAGGCAACTTTTCAACTAAAGTGACCAAAACCATCTTTCCTTCTTTTTCCCTTGTGCAGACACTGGCTTGTTTTCTATCCCACAACTGCATTGGGAACCTGCAGCTCTCAGAGAGCACTGCAGCAGCCACCCTGGGAGATTTATTGGGGCAGCCAGCTCTTGGTTTCCCTGGTCACCCTCCGAGGATTTACAGCCCCTGTGCACTGAGAATGAACAAAGACCTGCTGTTCCTCATCAGAGACCGTATGATTCTGCCCGTGGGGAGGAGGCTCCAAACCTAGATAACCTTTGGGAGGAGAAATAGCCATTCCTGGATGTAACAGGAGAGACAGGCAGGAAGAAAAGCATCCGCAGTGCTCTGGGGAATCTCAGAAAACGAAGCTGGGAGTTTGCAATATTTGTAAGGGTGGAGAGGAAAGGTTAGTCATGGGGCAGCAGGAGCAGGAAAGGAGGTTGGTAGCAGAGTTTGTTCATGTAAATTTGGATTCTGGGCCGATTTTCTCTTAGTTGTGACACAACTAAAAGTGGCTTCTGCACAGGATCCAAGTTCCAGCTTCTTCTTCAATCAGCAGAGCACGGGGTGCCTTGAGACCTGCACCAGTAGCTCCTGTTTTTGAGTGGGCTGCGCTCTGTGACACACAGCTATGAGGCACCCACGGGCAGTTTTTGGAGTACAAGGGCTGATAAACTTTCAAAGGATTCTCTGGAGCCCGTGCACTTTGCCCTTCCATCTGTGCCGGGGCTCTGATCTCCCTGTAACCGAGAGCACTACCAGCAGCACTTCTAACAAGGCTCGGCCTCCGAGCTGTGATCTCTGCGGTTTTCCTCTCAGCTTGCCCTAAACGATGGCATGAGACTTGCACTCAGCCCGCGCTTCATCCTGCTAATGGATCTGACCATGAATCCCGCACAGCTGTTTACTGTACCCTTTGTGTTGGAGTCGTCAGCGATGGAGAAAGGAGGGTAAACAGTCATTACTATGCAGATTTCAAAGAGAGCTGCATCTGTGCCCGGCTTTCTGCTTTGTTTGGTGACATCTTCACGGGACAAAGTGGAGTTTTTTTTCCTTAACTCTTACGTTAGCAGGGGAAGTATGAATTTGTTGTGATGGTAGTTGTCATATGCACAAAAAACGACTAAAAAAAGGAAACAAAAAACTCCCAAACAAACAGTAACACAATTTCCTAGGACTGAAGATTCTGCATCTCAGCAAGTGGCTTCCTGGAGGAAAATATCCACAAAGGATTAAACTCCCATCCTAATTAGAAGGGAATCTCTGAGACAACCTTTTCCACAAAGGAAACAAAAAGGCAGCGCTGACACGTCTAATGCATATATTAACACTAAAGACATGGAAATTAATTGGATTTATTACTCCTCACAGCTGCAAAGATGGCTCGTTTCTAAGTTTATTTTACAGAAAGTGGCGGGAGGAGTGGGATTTAATAGTCAGCTCAGTTAAGCTAATGAGCCAAAACTAATGGTCTCTTCTTGTTTAGAGAGGCCCCAGCTCAGTGGAGCACCTGAGCGTGTGTGTGGCTCTCACCGTGGTGAGAGTCCAAGGGATGCTTGGCATCTGCTGGAGTGTTTCCTGATGAGTAAGACATGCACAGATGCTTAAGGTCTGGGAGGGAGAGGAAGCATCTTTCCCAACGGCAGCCAAAATCAATGGGGTGATCCGTGGGGATGACCCCATGATATCATTTCCGTGCAGAAGAAATGCTCCAGAGAGAAAAAGACAATGAGAAACTCAGTGTCCATTTCCAACCCTCCCCCTGCCCCCACCCTAGGTTACTTTTCTGCTAATTTACCAAGCCAAATCATCTTTCCAAGAGGTTGGATCCATTCCAAAACAAAGCCACAGCTACCCTGTGATGGCTCCAGCAGGTAGGACATGAGACAGGAAGGCAGGAGCCCAGCTGCAGCTCAATACCAGCACCAATGTCCCAAAATCTCAGCCTCTCTCATGTTTTCTAGGCTGTATCTCTTGAAAGGATGCTAAAAAGGCTCCTAAAGGAGCTTTCAGAGATCTCTCCTCTCCTGTAGATGAAGAAAAACAGAAGGTTTTTGATGGGAAAACTGCGCATGGAAATGGCAAGATGAGTGTTGTTTACAGAGCACTTACCTCAAACATCCATGAGAGGGCTTGGAGAATTTTGGTAGCTTCCTTCCCAAATTAGAAACCAATTTTCTGAGGCAAAGGCAGGCTGCCTTGGGCAGGGAGGTGTTAAACTAACAACAAAAGGGAAAGGTGCAAAGAGGGAACAAATGGAAACTCATTTAGCACATAATGAAGGTGCTGAGAACAAAATTAATCAAAGCAAAGAAGGAAGTGGAGAGAAACGCTTTCATCACCTATTCACCAAAGGTAGGTCCTGGCTAATAAACAGGAATCTCTGTTGTACAGGCAAAAATTTGCCCTAGCTGGAAACATGGAAACCTGGTGGGAAGCTCATTGGAGTGTTAAAATCATGGCTTTTAGGGAGGCTGAAGTGGGGATAAGACGGGAACCTGTTAGAAATGGGATCGTGAGCATCCAGGTCATTGGACTCAGTAGTAAATGAATCTGAAAATTGATGGCTCAATCATCTAAAATAGAAAGTACAAAATAGACCAGCCAGTGTCTGCAGTGGAGCACAAAATCAAACCTGTGAACCATCTGAACATCCCCCCGAGCAGCCGCCAAAGGCGAGGGAGAGAGAAGGGCCAGATTGTCATGGGGAAACTTCAAATGGAGCAAATCTGCAGGAAAGCTGCCTCCAGCACGGGGACAGGCGCCGTGTTTGTGAAAGATGATGGTGATTATTTGCTATCTCAAAAGAACTCACACATCCAACAGGGGAGAACTGTGGATCAGACCTTTTTTCTTGGCAGATACAGAGAATTTGATCACAGCACTGAAAACACACAGTAGCTTAGGTGGGAAGTGATTGCCGCTCGAAAACATTTGTTATGTGCAGATGGAATAAAATCAAACCCAGTCAGACTTTGCCTTGCTGCTCTCTCAGGCTGCTGTTACCAGCCTGAAAACAATCATGAGCTAAATCAGTTCAGAGAAAGAATTTAAACAGAAAAAAAAAAACAAAAACAAAAACCCCATACAAAAAAATCCCAAGAATGGTAATTGGGGAATATTGAAGAACATTTCTTTATACTGACCAAAAGCCACAATCTGACAACTGAGGGACTATTCTAGTGGTTAAAACAACACCCCTTCTTCATCAAGAGGAGAATAGAAATATCCTTTATAAACAAATGGGGAACAGAGATGCTGAAGGCAGTGAGTACAAATCCAAAGGTAAGATCTGTAGATCATCCATATGGGAAACAAAAGGGTAGGAGACAGCCAAGAGAATTAGGGCAATTGCAGCAATTTTTTTTTTGTTTTAAAGTACGGAGGAACTTCTTGTTTTCCACGCAGGGGGAAATAGCCCTGCAGAAAAGGCAGCAGTGGAAAAGCACCAGTTTTGGTGTGTGCCATTTGAAAACAGCCAGAGGGTAAAGTGACATCACACGGGGCTGATGACAGACTTTTCCCCCAGTGGGAAGTAGGGTGATCATTAGGCAGAGGTTAGATATTTTTAAATAAAGGGGTTTGCACAACCCGCAGCAAGGCAGAGCTGCCTCTGCTGGGCTTTTGCCTTCCAGTTTCCCGTTGATGCTTTGCTAATAGGAGCAGCTCTGGGAATTTCCATGCAGAGGAATGGCCAGAAAGTGTGTGAGGTAACACTGGGTAACAACAACAACACGGGTGCAACACCTACAACACTGGGAGTAGCCTTACAGTAAATCTCTCCCCATCTCCACTGGTAGTTATGAGCCAGTTGTGCCATTGGCAAACAGATCTTTCCTGTCCTCCTGAAGAGCAGTGGGATTGGCCTCCTGGATCCTGGAGATTAAATCTCAGGAGGAGCCTGTGCTGTTGTTGCTGGACACTGCCCTTGGAGCAGCAAGAAGGAGCAGGGCATTGGGTGGGACAGGATCTTGCAGACACTCCCCTGCAGCTCCTGGGCTTGGGACTCGCTGTGGGATCAGGAGTTTGCCTTTCCAGCTGGACACTCCCAAACCCACCTCATCTGGGTTTGTTAACAGATTGTTTATTGCCAATCCAGTTTAGAAACTCCATACAAATAATGCTCAGCCTCTTCTATGCTCTTTGGCAGAGCTGCAGCTCTTCAGGGAGCTCCCAAAACATCCTCAGAGTTACCAGAAAGGCAGAGTTAGTCATGAAACCTTTTACTGACAGAGACAGATCCAGAGCACGGGTGAGCCCAGGGCAGCTCAGTGAGCACATGGCCAGGCTCACTTCCACCACTCTGCTCCCTGTCTCCCTGACTGGAGCCACCTTCCTGAGAGGGAATGGCAGATCCTCTTTTCAAAATGGGGGACTGATGTTTCATGGCACCGCTGTGGATGGTGGCCATCCTGCTACAGACCAGCAAAGCTGTTCCCATTTCCACTGCACGGAAATCAGCTCATCTGAACACATCCCACGGGCCACTGTTGGCTCAGCTGTCAGCAGCTGAGCTGCCCCACTCGTGGCACATGTGGAGAGGCATCACCAGTTGGTATCTTCACCTTCCAGTGCCCTAAAAAAGAAGGAAATCTACAGAGAGAGGCACACATCGGGTGTATTTGTGCAGCCGTGGTGAGACAAGGCTCTAAGCCATGTCCACACACACCCACCTCCACTTTCCCAGAAAATGCCTGTCACACCACTACAAAAACCCCTCATTTATTGACTATTACTGAAAGCATTCTTCCAAGAGGTGGGAAGGAGCAGGAAAGCTGACGAGCCCAGCCCAGCTCACCAGAGCCAGAGACGTGGGGCGTGCAGCACCAAGCAGCGATTGATGCAATGTGAGCAGCCCTCAGCCAGCAAACAGGAGAGACCTGGGATGGTAAAAGAGGAGTATAAATCCCTACAGTGCATAGCCAGGGCCTGGAAAAAAATTTTAGGGCAAAAAGCAAATGGCAAAGCTTGAGTCCACGCTGAGCCCACCATAAAGAGCCCACCATGGAGCCCACCACACTCCTGATGCTGCTGGCCCTGGTTGCTCAGCCCTTATTACCCCAGGCTGTTATCTAGCAAGGGACCAAGTCAATAGAATAACCTACTCCAGATTCATTACTGTCAGCTCCCTCAGAATTATGTGTATTAATGACCAGATTATATCTGTTTATATAATACAAATTACCATAGAGTGACTGCAGGCATTGAAACGCTCCTTGTCTGTTTGACACACATAAATAATGGAGGAGCTCACGCTGCATTTGGTACACATGACTAACCTTTTATCCCTGGCACCCCAGTGCAGGCTGGAGAGACGACTCGGGTTTCAAATTCCTCGCTCCAGCTGTCATTATCCTTGCCGAGCGTTGGCGAATCGGCAGCTAATTGATGTCCTTGTTGGACATTATTTTATTAGTCAGGCCTGGTGAGCATCAAGTGGAATTTTAATGCCCTTCTATCCTTGGCTCCACGTGGCCCTAAGTGTTAAGGCTTGTAAATAATTAACTGCACTCCGAAAGTTTTAGGAAGGGGCAAATAAGTTGTCCTGGGGGTTCGGGCTGCTCCAGCCCTCCCTGGTGTTGTGACCAATGTGGGCTCCTGGCAGGATGAGCTGAGCTCTCCCTGGGATATAAGGAATCACCCAGACCTCAGTCCCTCAGTGATGGGGTGGTTTATCAACCAGGTCTGGGGTTCATCCTTGGACGTGGATGATCCTCTGGGAATCTGCCATGGGGAAAAGGGAGAAGCAGGAGTTTGCAAACAGCCTTGAGAGAAGGTTCAAGCGAGGGTTCAGTGGATAAAGCTGTGCCACGCTGCCCAGTGCTCGTTGCTGCACCAAAAATCCATCACTTCATCGAGCTGTCCCCGACATGTGGTGAGGAATAAAGGATTTTCACAACCTGCTGTGAGCTTCTGGCTTGTCTGAAACCCCACGTGCCGGGTCACCGAGGGGTTGGGGCTCCGTGGCTCCTGGGCCAGGGCACTGAGCACCATCCCCAGCTGGGGACCCAGGACACAGCCAGGCTCCTCTGGGAGTGTGGGCAGGGAGGTTTTGCTGTGACAGACTGCATGCAGAGCATGTTGCTTTGAAAATACTGCCCTTTTTACTTCTAGTTTTTGCTTTAAAACTGGCTAAATAACCTGAAATTTGAGATTCGGGAATCGGGGACAAAAAAATCCTTAAAATGAAGCATTGGGAATTATTTACTTTTTAAAATTTCATCAATTCTTTTTTTTTTTTCTCTTTGTGATTTTTAACAGTGTTGGGAAATCCACCCTAAACCCAGACCTCCCGAGCTCGCTTCTGGCAGACCATTCCCTGCTGATTTTTTGGGGTTTCTCCCCTTCCTCTCCCTCCTCTACCCATCACTCTGTAACCCCTCTGGGACATGAATTGTCTATTCCTACATGAGTAGTCCACATTTGTTCTCAAACAGGGCCCCCGTGGCAACAGCGTGATGCAAAAAATAAATAATTTAAAATCAAACCTTTATCAGTCTCATGAGATCCCTTCTCCAGCCCTGCTTGGGTACTGCACGGGCTTTTCCAGGAGCTGAGTAAAAATGAACAGGCAACTTGGGCACACCAGGCTATTCATACATTAGGCAATAATTATAATGTATATTAACTGCCTGGGTGTTGAAAGAGCCCCAGCATGAGGTTGCTTCCCTAATAGGAGACAGGAGTGATAAAAGACAGTAATAGATTGCCTTTCAGATGTGGAATTAAAAGCAGCAGCTCATTAGATTATTTTTTTTTCACAGCCTCTAATCGCAAGTAGTTTCTTTTCAAGTCAGATTTCCATTTCCAAGGCTAAGCTCGGCAACACAAACAGAAATTAAAGAGGATGAGGGGTCCTATTCTGACCTCTCCAGGATCACAGGAAGGGAGAGGAACTGCACTCAGCTCGGCAGTGCTGCCCAGCCCACCTAGGCAGCCTTCTGAAGAGACTATCATCAAAAGATCAGAATTTGGCAGCTTTTTTTTTGCTTTTTTTCCTCTTTAAAAGGTAGCTGCAGCCCCTAAATTTCCCTTTTTTTTTAAGAGATAGCCTAGAAGATAAAGCTTTTGAATTACAACAATCAAACAAAAAAATTAAGTTACTTCAAAGCAGTGGCAGAGATTCTTAAAAAACTGACGTTTCCACTTACTGATCCAGTTTGTCTCTAGCAAGGAATGCTCTCCAGACAACTTTGGCTGCTGTTTTTAACAGAAAAGTATAGAAAGCAGGAGAAGAAAGAGCTGGATTTTTGCTGAGCTGGGAAGCACAGTAAATAACATTTATTAGGTTCTCCCAGACAGTTTTAATGACTCAGGGTTTTAAATCGTTCATTCAACATCTTTACAGGCCAAAATACAGTAAGGTTTCAAACTCAAATCCTTTGGCAGGAGCTGCATAATCCATAAAACATTTTAAGGGCAGGAATACAGGGGGAGAGTCAAAAAAGTATAAAATTAGGCCGGGAATGGTGTTGCTGGTCAAATTTCATCTAATTCAGCAGCAAAGTCCGATTTCATCTGTATTGATGGCATCTAAAAATAAAGAAGTCTGGAGCACCTCTGTCTTCCCACCCCCAGAGCCAGGACAGGCACAGCCACGTGCACATTTTGGCTGCCAGGCATGGGTTAACCAGGTTTCACCATCCCTGTTTTTAGTAGCCGAGCTCTTAAACACAGATGGAGACTTGGATCCAGCAGCACAAAAGCTGCATTTTTTTCCACTGTGCTGTCCACTTACCCTGGATGGGAAATGAACTCTCCAGCAGATGAGGGTTTACACAAGACTCATGCAGGAAGCCAGGCTTGGAGTTTAGGGCTAGCTTAAGGCTCTGAAAATGGCATTATCCATGTCCCTTGGGAGCAATCCCACTGTGTCCTTCCAAGTGGGGCCCCAACGCAAGCAGGGGAGCTTGGGCAGCTGGGAATTGTCTGTGGAAAATGAAGGCAAAACCCTGCAGCTTGGTCACAGCTCTCCTTGAGGAGCATGAGGATGCAGGGAGTGCCCAGAAGCTTTTCTGGAGCCAAGGGAATGGTTTTGGGGGCATCCCTGTGGGGTAGGGTCACTGGAAGTCCATCCCCTTGCCCAGCTCACTAGCTTGAGGGTGGTTATGGTGTTTTTTCCTGCCCTCAGCGTGCTGTGGTGCTGATGCCTAAGGAGGCCAACCTAGAAACAGAGACTAGACAGGAGTAAGGGAATAAAGGTGGATATTTATTTGAAAGGCCTTCAGAGGCACACCCTGGGCAGGCCAAAGGCTGCACCCAAGATGGACCCCGAGTCACGAGTTCTTCACACTTTTATAGCTTTGCTCCATTTGCATCTCAACCCAATTTCACCAATTAAACTTTAGCTAATGATGGAATTTGCCCTCAGCTTGCCCCCCTTCTCAAGATGCTGGGTTACACATTTTGGGCCTAGGCCGGGCTGGGTGTCCTTGGAGAGCAGCCTGGAGAGGCTTTGTTCTGTCTGTCTCAGCATGAGAGAGCAGCAGCTCCCAGGCTACAGGACACTGCAGAGTTACACACTGGGAATGCAGAATTGGAAAAATATAGAAGGTAAAACCTAAGGCATCAGTGCCAGTTAAAGGGAGCTTTCAGGGTGGTGTAGCACCTGAACAGGGAGAAAAGTGAAGCCCATCCCCAGAGCCCAGCAGGGCCATCACCCACAGGAGGCCTTCTGGCTGATGGGAGACGTGAGCTCATGAGGTGCAGACCTTACAGCAGCAGCAAGAGGTGACACGGGCCAGGTGACACCAGCTCTGCCTCAAGCCAGAGCCCCCCAGACCAACCCACAGTGTCACAGCCAACCCACAGCAATCTCTGGATCCCAGCTGTGCTGGTGCTGGGGGGGAGAGAGACCTGGTGCCACTGAGCTGGGCTGTTCCCAGAGAAGGACGTGCACCCTCAAACCCCATTGCAGCAGCTGGCAGGGAGGGAGCAGGGACAGAGCAGGGTCTGGCCTGAGAGGGATGAAGCAATCATGGAGGGGCATTAAAGGCAGCAGTGGTTGGCCCAGGAGCTGTTTACAGGGACTCACACACACAGAGCAGGGCCCCTGGGGAAAAACAACCTGTGGGGGAGATTTTAAGGAAAGCCTTCATCATTTTGGCAGCTGGAGAGGCCAGGGGTCCTGCAGAGGCACCAGCTCATCGGGGGGTGGCTGAAGCTGAGCTGATTTTTGTCATTTTGGTGTGAAAGCGCTTGGGGTGAGCATGGTCGGGGCCCAGACCTCACTGCCAGCGGTGTAAGTCAGGAGTGGAGCCAGTGCCATCCATCTGCTGGGTCAGGGTTTGCCCCGAGGTGATGAGAAGCAGGGAAGATGCTTTCGGTGCATTGGTTTGACAAACACGGTGTTGTGGTTAAGGAGACATCCAGGAGAGCCCTGCGAGGGGAAGGAAGGGAACCCGCAGGATTTCCCCTTTATCAGCCATAACCACCTCCTCCATCTCCGCTGCCAGACAAGAAAGGGTTTGCAGGAAGGCTGTGGTCTGGGCAGGAAAGGGATTTCGTCCCTATCACCCCACACGGCAGCACACGTTGATGGTTTCCCTGGATCAGAGGTGCTGTGCCCGGGTCAGGTTTGCAGCTGTGTGCGTCTCACTGCAGCCATGAGGGTTATCCAACGCTCACCAGCTGCTCCAGTATCAAACCTGCAGTCAAAACCAAAAGCCCACAAACCCAGAGCCACTCTCCAGCCTGCCTCTGCTCCCCAGCTCCATTTGTTCCTCCAGAGGCAAACAGCTCAAGCCCTTTGACTGTGTACTTCCCAGAAATAGGATCGGGACCTAAAAGTAGCCATTAACCCCCCTGCAAGAAGTCCACATGGATTAATTTTTGTTGCTAAATATTCTCCTTCTGCTCCCCCTTCCTCCCGGTATCCTGTTGCATGGAGAGCTTGAGCACAAAAAAATGCACAGCTGACAAGGAAAGCATTCCCCCTAGAAAACCAGGAAACCAAGCCAGGAGTGAGCCCTTCCCTTCGCTGCTCCATGTGCTAAATCCACTGGAGATGAGCAGTTCAGACCAAGAAACCCCAGGACTTCCCTCTCCCTCTCTCTATTGTGATCACCCAACCTCACTACAAGCAGGCAATAAAATCCTGTGGCCGCATCAACAAAATTAGATCAATTCCATGGCTTCACTTCCACTTCAAACCTTATCAAATTACTCCTCATCCTAAGGATCCTGGGGAATAGCTCTTTACGGGGAGAGCACAAAATCAAATTAAAGATTCATTCAAATTAAAAGGTTCAATTTTAAAAGAGGCAGGGCCAGGCCAGAAGGAGCTGAGGAAAGTATTTTTTAATGAGCTCGGTGGCAGGAGTATCTTTAATAATAGATCTGATTGGGGGACCCTGGAACCTGGCAGCACATGAGGCATTTCCCCCCACACTGGGATAAACAAAGTGGCACTGGTGTCCCCACGCACTGGGGTTGGTAATGCTCTCTCTGAGCCCCAGAATAAATTTTGGTGACCAGAAGAAAAATGTGGCATCAGTCTTATGGATTGGCTGAGCCAACAGCACAAGGGAGAAATCACCTAAAAGAAAAAGGTAAGATAATAGTTATGAAAGAAAATTAATTCTATGGTAGGATGAGACCTCTGGTAACTTGGCTGTGATCCTTCCTGGTCCTGATTTGAAAAGAAACTCAGCAGGAGAAACACAGAATCACAAAATGACTAGGGTTGGAAGGGACCTTAAAGACCATCTCATTTCAACCCCCTGCTGTGGGCAGGGACACCTTCCACTATCCCAGGTTGCTCCAAGCTCTGTCCAACCTGGTCTGGAGCACTTCCAGGGATGGGGCAGCCACAGCTTTTGTGGGAAACCTGTGCCAGGGCCTCACCACCCTCACAGGGAAGAATTTCTTCCTAATCTCTAATCTGAACCTACTTTCTTTGAGTTTAAAGTAATCCCTCCTTGTCCAGTCACTCCAAGCCCTTGTCCAAAGTCCCTCTCCAGCTCTCTTGAAGCCCCTTTAGGCACTGGAAGAGGCTCTGAGGTCTTCCCAGAGCCTTCTCTTCTCCAGGCTGAACAACCCCAAATCTCTCAACCTCTCTCCAAAGCAAAGACTCCAGCCCTCAGAGCATCTTTGCTCCATCAGGTCTATGTCCTTCTTATGTTTGGGACCCCAGAGCTGGATGCAGAACTCAGAGCAGTTTCTTAGCTTCAATCACCCATCCACATCCATGGCAGAACTTCCCCATTCCCAGGACAGAGATGCTGGGCTTCAATTTTGATGCTATTTGTAAGGTAATGTTGAAACTCCACTGCTCCAGGTCGGGGCTTTTCCCAAACCCTGCCTGTCCATAAATGGGTTTTCACACTGTAAAATGCCTGTACCAGGATCTGTGTCGGGGTGAGCAGAGCTTGTGAGTGCCAGGACTGCAGTGCCTCAATGGAGGTGCTGCTTCCAGCAGCAGGGAAGTTTTCCAAGGCAGCAGAGAAATTGAAGACCTTCAGCCTGACTTTGAAATGCCTTCCAGTTTGGGGTAGGGGAGAAGGGAGGGAGAAGTTTGAGGGGGTGATGTGGGACTGTGCCCTTGGATAGTCTCAGACAGTCTCAGGGCAGCACCTATATATAGATATGCATATAAATACACTATACATATGCATATGTGTGACACATTGCAATCAGTCTGTCTGCAGCTGCTGACAGGCACAGTCCAATCCTTCCCCAGCAAGGAAAAATCAGCTGGACTCTGCTGAGAAAAGGGAGGAGGATACAGAAATCATCTCAGAAAATTAGGGTGAAAAAAAAAAAAGGACTGCTCTGCAGCTTGAGGTTTTGGGGCACAATTCGCTTTTCTCTTTGTTTTTCTCCTCTTTCCCCACCAGCCCCTGTGCTTGGCTGAGCTCTTGCCCCTTCTTGCTGCCAGTTTGCTTTCCTGCAGCCCTTTCCAATTCCCCAGTGCCCAGGAACCTCCTGGAAAGCCTCTGCATGGCTGGGGCAGGAGGTGATGAGTTTGATGGTGCTGCCCACAAAACAGCACCACTGGAGAGGGAGCCAGGGATGGAAAAACAAACAGCTGCAGATTTTTTTTGAGCCCCAAAGCTCTCCCTCTCTTCCCTCCCACAAGTGTCCCCATAAATGGCACCCCTGGCTCACAGGCAGTGCCTGTCTCCTCTGGCTGCCCCCTGCCCACTCCCCTGCCAGCCTGGGAAGATGGGATGAAGCCCTCCCTCCTTCAGGATGGAATATTGGATGGTAAGTTTTGAAGGAATTGACTGGAAAAACGCCTGGAGAGCTGGGAAGCATCCTCTGGGCAGGCTTGAGGCCACAGAGAAAGGCTCCAAAGTGCTTCCAAATAGCCCCCTGCTCCCTGCACGGGTTAGAAACAAGTGGTTTGGTAATTTTCTTTTTCTCAGGGGGCTGTTTGCCCACCTTGCCTTGCCCTGTGCTGTGGTGTGGCTGCTCTCAGAGCTGGGCAAGGAGGGGTTTTGAGGGGTGTGAGGGCTCACAGCTGGCAGAGGGGCTGTGAGGCTGCTGGGTGTTCACTCCTGACATGGGGCAGGGAGAGGAGTCACCCCCCCACCAGCCCTGGCTTCCAGCTCAGAGCCCCCTCACCCGGAATTTAAACTAAATTCTTCATTCAAAACTTGTGTCTTGCTTGCAATGGAAGCATTTCTGCTTTAAAAAAAAAAAA
>VWZT01013814.1:229064-307570 GCA_013397055.1 Pachycephala philippinensis
TCCCTGACCATGGCAGGGGGTTGGAATGAGATGATCTTTAAGGTCCCTTCCAACCCAACCCATTCTGTGATTCCCTGTGTCTACCTTTCCCTTCAGAGGGATGAGGGTGGATGAGCCAAGCCCGAGCTGGCAGCCCCAGGGCTGACATTTCCTGGCCAGCACAGGGTGCAGTAACAAGGAGGATGACAACAACCGAGTTTCCAGCATGGAGCAGCTGCCAGGCCACGTGTCCCTGCTGACACACAGCCTGGCAAGGACAGGTCCAGTCTGCCAGGACCAGGCTGAGCAGGAACAGCATCTCCAGGAGCAGGCTGAGAGCCCAGGCAGGAAGAGCAGCTCCGGTGACAGCTCGCTAGCGGCAGACGGAGATAGGAGACAAGCCGAGGGTCGGGAGAGGCACTGCAACAACCACGAGCCTCAATTAACTGAAAACAGCAGAGGCTGCCTGAATAAAGCTCCTTCTCATATCAGCTGACACTCAAGGCAACTGCATTTTTGATCATCAAAGCAAAACCGAAAAGCTTTTGCTCTCTGTGATTGCTCACAGACCCTCGCTGGGAAGTCATCCTGCCACTCACAAGTTCAGGGAGAGAAATGCTTTCTCAGGCTCCTGGGAGGATCACACAGCACAGACATGCCAGAGCCATTCCCTGGTATTATATATGTGTATCAGATGCAAAACTCATTTCCTAAGTGTATTTTACTCTAAAGCAAGGAGTAGCTGAACTAAGGACAAGAGTGGAGCAGTCAAACCCTCGCATGGACCCCTCGGGGCCACTGCTAATTCCAAATACAGATTTAGCAGCCAACACTCCTCAAAGAAAGGCTGGAAGATGAGGTTTGCTCACCTAGAGGCTCTCAGGACAATGGTCCTAGTGGAAAATGACCATTGGAGTGGGCTTATCTCTACCAGCCCTGATCCCAGCCATCCAGGGATGTGGGGAACAAACAAACACCCACCTTACCCCAAAGGAGGAGTCTCCAAGAGCAGAGGTGATTCACATCCCAGAGAGTTCCAAAAGCCATAAGGAGGTGCAGAGGGATAGCAGAGGTGTGGATACCTTCACTGCCCACCAAACAGAATCCCACCCTCAGCAGAGCCACAGAACAGGACAGGGGTCTGGTCTGGCCTTACCAGTTACATACAGAAAAATAGTTGTTCTGCATTGAAAGGCAAAGCATGGATCCAGCACTTATTCCCCCAGGAATATTTCTACAACATTCATCACTGATTAAAGTGATTTTGGGTGCCACCACCCCCCCAGGCTGGCCTTTCTGCCTCTGGGTTCTTGCACACAGCCAGGGGTGCAGCAGGCAGGGACTGAATTACCAGGGTTATAATTCTTGGCTGGGTACTACTAACTATGGTGAGGCACTGGCAGAGCTCAGCTCACTAATTCACCTCCATGTAAACATGATTATTTTAAATGAACTCCAGACGAGGCTTAACTGTAAAAACATCTCCAGTTTTTGTAGCATTTTTTAGTGTTCGGCTCTGAGTTGTTTTCGTTATGGCAAGAACTTACCCTTTCTTCAGCTTACAAAGAATATTTTCAGAATTAATGATGCCCAACACCCCCTCAACTACAACACGAAAAGTCACAAGTCTGAAAATTAAGCTGCAGCAGGATTTCACGGTCAGGATTTTCCCTTTCTTAGCCAACCATTCCTTTCCTCACAAACAGGAATGCTTTCAGCTTTCAGAGCCAAGCTGAAGAAAAGTGAAAACAGTAAGAGGTATTCACTTGGCTGCATTTCTTTGAGTGTTTCTGGTGCAGGGTTCCCATTACAGCTTGCAAGAAGTGGCAGAAAAACACTGTGTGTACATGGGAAGGGTTGTACTTTCTCTGAACAGACACGTTTCCAGGAGGCGGCAGATGAAAGAACTGGTGGTACTTCAGACAGGGAAAAATAACATCTTGCCAGTTGTGTTTATTTGTAGGGCCCCGTGATTTATGCCTTCCCATTTGTAGAGGGGTTGAGAGAGAGGGGGATCACGTGGGCTCTGTTTAGATAATCCCCGAGGAAATTCGGAGTACATCAAGCGGGGAGAGATGGGGTTTGTTCTCGCAGATGAGAGAGGCTGGGAAATGGCAGGGAGATGTGAGATTTCCTCAAGATCCTGGAATGAAGTTCAAGGCTCTGATTTTCTGAGAAGATTGAGTGTGGGTTGTGAGAACGAAGCAATTAAGATAACAACACGAGTAGTTCAGGGTAGGCAGGGATGAACAGTTCTTTGCTGTTATTTACTGGCCCAGTGCAGAGAAAAACAAGGAGTTACTCCCTCAAAGACCTTTACCTGTCAAACAGTACAAGGAGAAGATGCAAAACTGTTGCTACAAGAGTGAAAGGGGAATCTGTCACCCTCTGACTCACACTCCTGCTCTTTTTTTCTTTAATAAAGATGCCTCTTTGTGGTATGGGCCCCATCTCAACCCTTTGGACCCTCCTGGATTTAACAGGACTTGCAGAAATCAGTCACTATTGTCCGTATAAAGACCTATAAGAACCTAAACAAACCACCTGGTGTTTCACACCATGAAAAACATCCTTACCACGATTAGAGGAGGCAAGAATGCGACTGCTTTTAAAAAGAAAACACTTATGGCAAAGATGAGTTTAGTTAATTGATCTGGGGAAACAAAACAAAGCAAAAGACCAGGCTGGATAGGGCTTGCAGCAACCTGGGCTAGTGGAAGGTGCCCCTAGATTGGAACTGGATGGTCTTTAAGATCCCTTCCAAACCAGATCATTCTGCGATTGAAAACAAAATCAGCTGTTCAAAGAGGCAGCAGCTCAGCAGCCCCAGCACAGGAAATCCCCCTCAGCCTTGAGCTGCAGAGCTTAAGGGCCAGAGGAATCCCTGAGTCTGCAGCACCTGGCACGGTGCTGCCTGGAAAGCTGCTTTAAGCAGCCGGCATTAGCAGAGCCGAGTGCTCTTTAAGCACTTGCCGGGTTTCACAGCGAGTGCCACGTTTGATCCGTGGCTCGGTGCCTGCTGCTTTGCCATAGGTGCTGATTAAGGGAGCGCAGCAGGGAAGGAGAGAGGGAAGATGGTATTTGTGTGACAGATGCAGGATGCTGAATGCCCTTCTCCAAGGGCACGTCACGCGGGAACGGCACAATTTCCCAGACTGTCAGGATAAAAAGAAGGAGGATGAAAAAAAAATGACAGGATGCCACTCACCCAGCCAAATCTTCCGTCACTGCAAGAAGCAGCTCCCAGAACCCATTAAAAATAAGCTCTAAGTCCTCGTTTCAGTGGCCAGATTTTTCCATGGTGATCAAACACTCGGCTCTCCAGGTGATAACAGGCTGCAGGGGAAGTACAGCTGCACCTGTATTAAGGAACAGGCACCAACCAGGGGAGGCTTTTTCATCTGACAGTAACAAATTGGAGTGCTGAGACCTCTGGAAGAGCAGGGAACGACCCCACTGCATCCCTGCCTGCAGCCAGGTCAAGGCAATAGGAAGTGTTAGCAACCCTAATTTGCAGGGCTGGGCACCCCTGCCAGGAGAGAACAGAGCTGAGAGAGGGGTCTAAAGAGTCCAGGCTGCTGCCTTGTCTGCCCAGGGTAGGCAGGATGAAGGCTGGCACTGCTGGGAGTTCACTGCCTTCCTCCCAATCCTCCCTCCTGGGGGCTTCCAGCTCATCAGCAGAGTCGGCAGCGGGAACAGGATTGCTGCTTCCCAGCTGGTTTCAGTTTTCTGGGGTTTAGTAAAGTTCTTTGCTCAGCACCTGCTCAGCTCTTCAGGTGAGTGATTTTTACATCTCTCTTCTTCCCAACTGGTTTTTTTGGGAACAGCCCTAGACCTGCAACAGCCACTCCATGGGCAAGAGACCCACTGACTTTTAGTTCAAGAAGTTTCAGGGGCTTCACATCCCCCTTCAAGGTCCTCTACAACTTTGGTGCAGGATCTGCCAGCCTGGGAGCCTGGGGCCTTTGGAGAACATTCTGACCAGAAGGACAATGATTCTCTGCCCCAAGTACACCCTACAGAGGGAGTGAAAAAGCACCTCTTCCCAAAATGGCCATTTCTTGGACTGGAAATATTGGGCAATGACCTCCCCCATGATCAAGGTACCTCACAAGCTTCTGATTCCACTTCTTACTTGACTTTTCTCTCCTTTCTGTATTTTAACCTAAGTATGAAGTAATGTATACAGAACAAAATAACCCCTGAACTATAAGAATCCCCTTTCTGTACTCACCTCTCAAGGCAGAGAATGAAAGCAAAAGACAAAAACAGGCCTCTCCTTCTACCCAAAATACAACAAAAGCTGCAGACAGGGATGCAGGATTGTGGGTTTGTATTATTGCCATCACAGGAACAAAGCCCAGGCCTTATTCTGGCCTCTGCTCAGCTGGCCACACCACCACACTGAGATTTCCATAATTTTATCTGGGATTTTTGGAAAAACCTTTTGTTGCAGCTCCCTGGCCTGGCTCAAGGGTGCCACAGCATCGAGATTTGGATAAGTGATCTGGCCACATTCACAAGAGCAAAGAAGCAAAATCCCATCCAAGTCCTGGAAGGTTGGGGGAGGCTTCAACATACAATCAAAATAATGAATATTTTGAGATAACTTATGAAAGACACGTATCTAAATCAGGAGTGCAGCAGAGAAAGGGGAATAAAAAAGAGATCTCCATAGGAACAATCCTGCCAACCAGGCAAATATCTCAGTGCTTACACAGAAGCTTTCAGTTCCACACACAAAACACCACTGGACACCTATGGGAAGGATGCATTTCCCATGTTGTAACAATCCCATAGGATGCAATCCTGCCTCCAGCACTTGTGCCAAGTGTTAACAGTGAGCTGTTAAACAGTTGCAGGGTTCCAGCTCTTCTATTACATTTCAGAGTTGAATCCAACAGAATTTTTGCACATGTGTCATTTTACACATCTGAGTGCTTAATCCACTGGGAGGAGGTTGGCACACACATCTTTCCTCCGTCAGGACAGAAATGTTATCCTGCAGCGATTCATAAAGCACCTGGGAAGGTCAGCTCATGTTTTTAGCAGCTAATTTTGACAACTTCCATCTCTGAGCTAGGAACAGGAATAACAAAAACCTCACTTTTATCCAATTTCCCACAATTCAGATAAGATGAAGTGTGCACATGAGATTTTCTGCTTCTGATACTGAAAACCAAGATAAGCTGAGCAGGGAAGGGTGACACCAGCTGGAGTCCTCTCCCAGAGCCAGTGCTGGCCAGGGAGCTGGGATCTCCTCCCATGCCAGGAATCTCACATCCTACCACCCTCACCACACAGCAGCTCTCTTTTATCTTCAGGGAGGGGAGAGAAGGGGAAAAAAGCCATGGATTTGGATTCTTGAGCACCTCGCTTTTAAAATGCCAGATTTTCCTTATCAAAGTCAGAAAAAGAGCCTCTGCAAATAGAAAAGTTTCTGACATTTCAGTTTTGTGCTTTCCTAGCACTGCCAGTCCAATCCATGAACAAACACCCTCGTTCCAGTGCTCTCCCAATGTAAGACACAAGCAAACTTCACCAGGAATTCAGTCAAACTAAAAAATAAAGCCAGGGGTTTGGTTTCCATGCTACAATCCTGAAATCCAGTAACACCCTCCCTACCCCCTCACCTCTCTGCTGCTGAGATTTAACTGAAAAATAGAGCTGTACAGAGGTGGTTTTTTAATACTTTTCCTGGATGGAATTCTATTTGATGCTGTTAAGCTTTGATGACATACCCCAATGACTGGCTTGGAAGAAATCCATTTAGCAAGCTTGCAAATCATGCTGTTTGAGTTCTGTGAGTGCCCATGAGAAATGTGCATTTTCAATCATAAAAGCTGTAGAAACAAAATGGAACTTGGAGACGCAGACAGAAAAATTCCTTATCAAGGCTTGGCTGTGCTCACAGAACATGTGCTTACCATTTCCAACTCCGGAAAACTACTTACAGGAACCTGAAATACAAGATTGAATCCAAAAGTAAGAAATAGATAAATTTCTAGAAGATACGTTCAGGGCTTTTTTCCATTTCAAAGTCAAAATGGAGACTCAGATAAAAACTAAAGCAACCCTCCCTTCTGCCCCTTGGCTTTTCCTAGGAATATAAATAATTGTAATATGATCCATGCACGGAGTGCCAGATTTACAGAGGTTCCCTTATGTTTATGTGGCAGGACACATTGTTTTGGGGAAGCCTGGAGGAAGGAAAAGCCAAGGCTTTGCACTTTTTCACCTCTCCAAAATGCTCTTTGAATGGGAACAGCAGAGGTTGCAGTGGGGATGAAGGATTAGCTGATCCCACTGCCATCCATGGTGTAATCACCAGCAGCAGCAGTTTTTTGGAGCCCAGTGCCAGGAACCCAGAAGCTTCCAAAAAGATCAGTCAGTCACAGCAAGCTGGGAGAGAACACAGCCCCATGGGGAATTTTTAAAGCTGACTGAAAATGGTATTCACTGGGCATTTCCTGACATATTTTCCTCAAAATTTCTCCACAATTCAGTCAATGACAATGACAACACCTTTGATTAATTGCAAGAGAAGATAATTGGAACAAAATGTGAGATGCTCAGCATTGCAGACAATAAAACCCCACGCAGTAATTTTCCTGGGATTATGAGCTGATGGCCTCTCCCACTGGTTGGGCTGCCTCATCCTTTCCTAAACAGTCTCCTTGCCTGTGTATCCATCTGCTGCCTCCCATCCCATCCCCATCCCTCATTTGTCAGCTCTCTGCATGTTCTCAAATCAATTACTGCACTTTGTTTAGCAAAGCACAGTCCTGACCCAGCCCTGCAGCCCTGGGCACAGGAACAGCTCAACTGTTCTTTACACTGCAACAAAGGGGACCTGAATTATACATCAGCACCCTAAACCACCCAGGAGACTGACAGAGCCCTGGGAACACAGCTTCAGGAAGGTCTGCTCCTGCAGGAAAGCTGGTTTAAGAAGCTCTCACTCTCCCCACTGCGTTTCCTTATCCTCTCACTTGTTCTACTGCAATCACTTCTCGTAGCAACCTACTGCAGGGTAAAAGAACATCTCCATCCTCCCCAGAGAAGCTGCTGTTTATACAAAGCATTGATTGGGTCAATAGTGTGATTTAAAGTGCAGTTCCACAGAGAGCAGCAATGAACACAAGTGTGCAGATCCTCATCACAGCACCAGAACGTTGAGCAGCAGCTCTCTGCTGGTGCCAAGGGTTGTGGCACTGTGTGCTGAAACCCAGCTCCCAGAGGTGCCATCTCATAGACTGGAGATTAGGAAGAAATTCTTGATTGTGAGGGTGGTGAGGCCCTGGCACAGGTTGCCCCATCCCTGGAAGTGCTGCAAGCCAGGTTGGATGGGGCTTGGAGCAGCCTGGGATAGTGGAAGGTGTCCCTGGCCATGGCAGGGGGGTGGAACAAGATGGTCTTTAAGGTCCCTCCCAACCTAAACCATTCCATGGTTCTGTGATTCTCCAAGGTGCTTTTTCTTTTTTTTTAAAGTGATGTTGCATTTTGCACAAAGCCTGACACTTTCATCCCCTCCCAAATCTGCTATTTATGTGTCAGTCACAACAGACAAGAGCACAACTCTCCAAGGTGCTTAAGAGACACCCTTGAAAGCTGAATCCTTGGGATATTACTGACCTTCAAGGGCTGAAGCTCTCTCTCTTTTTCCATTTACCCTTGCGGATGCTGCAGCAAATTAACTGAACCTTGTGGTCACTGAGATCAACATACAGCCAAAAGGAACTTCTAATATTTCTCTGTTAAGGAGAGATGAAATCAGTGCAGGCACCAGAAAATGAGAGTAATGGGAACTGTTCATGGTTATGAGTATCTGCAACAACCAAGTGTCTCTCGTAAGTGATGAGGAACAGAGCAAAAGCTGTGTTTGCCTTGAGCCCTTTTCCCAGTTTTCCTACTGGAACATGTCTGAATTCCTCTTTTCCATCTTGCTTGGATGCTGTTTGGGGTAGATGATCCTACCTTCCTCCTGGATCAACCACCTTGTCCCGAGGGAGGGAACAAAAAGGTGGATCAGTCCCTGGGAGGGTGGCACTGTGTCCATACACTCTGGCTGTAACCATTATTGTGGCATTCCTGACTGAGACTGTCATGATTCTGAAGGGCTGAGACTGCAGGAATTAATTCTGTCTCGTGAGAAGGAAAAAAAATTCCATTAGAAGTGTAAAGAAATAGCCTTACTCACACAATCTCTCATTCGCATGCTTCAAGATGGGAAAAAATCTTGAGGGAAACAAACATGAAATGCTGACAAATTCTTGTAAGTCTGAAAAAAATGAATTCTTCATAATAACAATACAAACCCTAAAGGTCTTTTTTACATATAATTTTGAATTACTGGCTTGTCATAGAGGTCTTCTAAGGACAAACAACCTCTGATGATACCTAAAAACACATTTTTCTTGCAGACTTTGGTCCCAAACATATTTTCCTTTGGCTCAACGTTTTGACACTACTGATGTGATATTGAGCCAAGAGGTTTTCCATCAGTGAGAGACACTTCTGCAGTGGATTTTAATACCAACCACTTTCACATTCACCTGTAATACAATAAATATTTAAAAGGCCTTTATTGACTTCAACTCACAACGATTCCGAAAAAACTGCATTTTATTTGCTTAAAAATAATTGATATATTCACAGACAGAATCATTTAAAATAATAACAAAATCGTAAGAAAAAATAGCAGAAAATAAACAGTACTGAAAGACTGTTACTTTGATGGAACACCCAGACTATCACACGAGACAGACAAATGTACCAGTGACAACATCTTCAGACAGAGACCATCAGAAACAGCCGTAAGCCTTAAAATGTGTCTGTCCCTGAGGAATCCGAATCTCCATGTGCACTGCTCAGACTCTGTGTTTCATTATCTGTGCTCTTGCCAGGCAGCTGCACTGACACCTTTGCTGCAGAAAGATGGGGATTCAGATGAGGGGCAGCATCCTCTCCTAAAAAACAAAAAAAGAAAAAAAGGAAAACAAAAGTCATTATTTGCTGTCTGTGACAAAGGACTGAACTCTGCTGATGTCACCTCCATTTTCCATGGAAATACAGGGACACAGACACCCCTGCTGCCCACAGTTCTGAGGCACTTCAGAGGGTGCTGCTTTAGCCATCAGAACTCTCCTTATCAGGTAACAAAAGGATGAATTTCTGTGGCTACACAGAATCACAGAATGGTTTGAGTTGGAAGGGATCTTGAAAACCATCTCATTCCAAACCCCTGCCATGGGCAGGGACACTTCCCACTATCCCAGGTTGCTCCAAGCCCTGTCCAACCTGGCCTGGAACACTTCCAGGGATGGGGCAGCCACAGCTTCTCTGGGCACCCTGTGCCAGAGCCTCACCACCCTCACAGGGAAGAATTTCTTCCTGATCTCCAATCTAACCCTACTCTCTGTTAGTTTAAGCCATTCACCCTTGTCCTGTCAGTCCATGCCCTTGTATAAAGTCCCTCTCCAGATTTTTTGGACACCCTTTAGGTACTGGAAGGACTGAGTTGGATATACACTGGGTTGTACGTACATACAGATACACCATACACACACACACACATAGATGTATCTATAATCTTCAGCAGGCCCAGAATAATTTCACATAGTGTACTGGCATTTCTGGTGTATTCCACAGCATGGTAATGGCATCCATAGATACAAACAGTATTTCTGAATTCCATCCATATGTCTGTTTACATCGAACCTTTGGAAAACATTCCTGTTGTTCAAGACCACGTACAATCATAAACAGCAAAGAAATACCAGTTGAAGCCATTGGGGACAAGTCCTGCAGAGAAAAACACCCTCTCAATGCTTCAGCTGCCCAAAACACAAGTGAAAAGTGGTTTCAGCTCTTCCCTATCTCCAACCCATTTCCCTGCTTCTCCTTTGTGGTTCTTCCATTCTCCCATGCACACAGACTCCCCCTGAAGAGTCCCCTGCAGCACTTCACAAGCCATATTCGTCTGCCAGCACCTCTGAGATGGCACCTGGCCACTTCCCATTCCTGTGATCTGACCCTGCAAAATGTGGGACATCCTGGGAGACAGAAAAGCCCCTGCACCAGCAGCCCCTGCAAGGGAGGGGGGCACATCCCACAGAGCTGCCAGCAGCTGTGACAGATCCCTGCAGTGCCCAGATGTCTTCCTGTCTGGGAACCCCTGGAAGGGTAGAAAACTACCTGCAGCCAGATTCCAGAGATGGGGTGGGAGAAAAGCCACGGGCAAAAGTTAGTGTATTTAGCCAAAGGAAGGAGACAAGATGAATCAATTAATGGACAGGAAGAGCAAGTCATGGATCAGGGTAGAGAGACAAAGAATGAAGAAACTCAGGAGAAATGGCACTAGGAGAATGGCACGACATTCACTCAACTACAGAAAGAGCATTTTGAGGTTTCAGTTGTCCTGGGGACATTTAAGTGCAGCAGCTACAAGCAAAACAAACTTATCTGAGTCCATGTACAACAGCAAAAGCTGTCCTGGAGCTTGTTCTTATTCCAACAAGCTGTAACAATTCTCCATTCCTCTGTGATAGACTAGGTAATTAAAACACTATTTTCCCAATAAAACCAAAAAGTTAAGCTTTCTTTCACCCCAGTTAATTATCTACTATGTCACTGAAGCAGTCATCTGCATTCATCTGACTTGCAGCAAAGCACGCTTCGAATGGCTAATTAAAACAAAACCCCACTGCTAAAATAAAATTCCATCGGTGTTTTTCCTGCTAGAACAGCAGCCAACAGCCTGGGAAGTCAAACATGAGTGAGGCCAAAGACAGTAAAGGCAGGACATGGAGCAACCTGTGCCAGCCCAGCCTCTTGCCATTCAGGAAACACAAGAGCATTTTTTGTGTCCTCAGGGAATCAGCACATCCCCTGGAGAGGAAAAGGCTTTGGGGAGACCTCAGAGCAGCCTTCCTGTACCTAAGGGGGCTCTAAAAGAGCTGGAGAGGGATTTTCCATGAGGGTATGGAGTGATGGAACAAGGGAGAGTGGCTTTAAACCAACAAAGAGTAGAGTCAGATGGGATATTGGGGGAAAGTCTTGGTTGTGAGGCTGGTGAGGCCCTGGCACAGGGTGCCCAGAGAAGCTGTGGCTGTCCCATCCCTGGAATTGTTCCAGGCCAGGCTGGATGGGGCTTGGAGCACCCGGGGATAGCAGAAGGTGTCCCTGCCCATGGCAGTGGGTTGGAATGAGATGGTCTTCGAGGTCCCTTCCAACCTGAACATTCTGGGATTCTGGGATTCCAGCCTGTAGCTGTGTTTGTGTGATCCAAAGAGGCTGCAGAGAAGAAAAGCAAAGGGTTTATTTGGTCAGACACGAAAATGACCCAGTAAAGACGTGACTGTGCAATGCCCAAGGAAACCTGGTAAATCATCCTCTACTAAAGCCCCTCTCCAACACTAGATGTAGTTTGATGCTTTCAAAGCTTGACTTTGTTAATAATTTCCACAGTCATGTCACATTCCATGATGTCATTGTTTCAACAGCTGTTTGCAGGTTTGTTAAAA
Source organism: Pachycephala philippinensis (assembly GCA_013397055.1). NCBI lineage: Eukaryota > Metazoa > Chordata > Aves > Passeriformes > Pachycephala > Pachycephala philippinensis. The sequence continues at coordinate 240,569 of VWZT01013814.1, forward strand.
AAAGAAAAAAAAAAAGAAAAAAGGAAAAAAGAAAATATGGAAGGAAAAAAGAAAGTAATATTCCCTTATCCCAAGGCTCTGTCGGAACTACTCAAGTCTTTGATTCTGGGAGTGCTAAAAGAAAGTATCATATTAGTCTGCATTCCTCCTAACACATACTCTAATATATTTTACAGATATACTACAGTCCAATTTTATGCTAGTTATAAAATGCTAAAAGACAGAAAAAATAAAAAGAATAATTCCATCTACTTGCTCAACAGAAAAGTTACCAGTTCCTGAGCTGTCAAAATATCTTTAAACTTAAAAATACCCAAAGTCAACACTGCCCTTTTTTAAAGGTAGGAATCTGAAGCCTTTGACTTTGTTAAATTCACACAGAAAATACGGAACATGGATTTTCAGCATTTTAACTGTGAAAAAATTGTGGATATCGTATTTCAGCTAGATGGGAGATTCTGCTCCATGACTGTAACTCCCCAGGATGGAGAGCTGCTAGTCCTGAAACGCTGCATTGGCCCCAAAAATACAACTACCAAGTTACTCTCACATGTGTTTTATCATTATTACCTTTTGCTGAGTGTAGCCTTGTGCATGCACAGTGCATAAAATACTTTTTTTAATACATAGAGGGAGGGGTATGGGAATAAAGACACAAATAGAGGCAGACTGGTTGAAATCCTTGTATAGCCCCTGGTCTGCTCCTTCTTTAATAATGTTATATTCTGTATTTTATGTCTTCCCCTCATCAGAGAGCAGCTCATAACCAATATTAAGATCGTTTCCTCTTTAACACCGAGTTCCTCACCAGCACAAATATGCAAACTGCAATGGTTAAAATCTTTTGATACGCCATAGAAATGGAAATGAATTTTTTTCCTTTACAAAGCAGGAAAGGGCAGGCAGGCAGGTAATCTTCATGGCTTTTCCCCCCTTTTTTTAGAGGCTCTGGAAGTACTCAATACAATTTTGCAATCATGTAGTTAGATGTATTTATAAAAATTTTCCTTGTTAAAATCCAATCAATGGAGCGTGTGACCTTAGGTGACCTCCAGTTTTCCAAATTCTTTGTCACAATCTAATAGAATAAATTCATATAAACTGTGAGAACTGACACTCTTGGTAAGAGAGTCCTTGGCTGGTAGAAACAGATCAGTGACTGAAAACATCTTGGCGACCCACTGATGGAAAAGGTCACATTTCAGATCAGAGATTTTTCCTGTTCTTGGCACTCTGTAACAAATTCATGTACAGTACTAAATTTCCAGACCTTTGTTTAACAGAAGCATAAAAATTAATGGTGTGTCAACCATCCAGTGACCTGTGAAGGGAGTTTTCTCCGAGAGGTACCGTCACACACTGAACATGCCATACACAAAAGGTGTCAAAAATGTGTGCCAAAGGAAAAATGAATTAACCACACTGAAGGGAGGTTTGGTTACTCACATCATATGGCAACAGTAAGAACAAAGAAAAATGTTTTAAATCTTTCTTTTTGAATTTTTCTATTTGGCAAAATAAAAAGACTAAACAAGTCTGACTTTTAAGCCAAATGAAAACCATGTGCTTTAACTCCTCTGACTGGGTGTCCATATATTAAATAAAACTATTTTAAATCTAGCTGGGGATGAAAGAGAGCCATCTCTTGTAAGTGAAAAGTGTAATCATGGACACACAGAATGCTTTAGGTTTGGAAGGGACCTTCAAGACCATCTCATTCCAACCCCCTGCCATGGGCAGGGACACCCTCCACTATCCCAGATTGCTCCAAGCCCCATCCAACCTGGCCTGGAACACTGCCAGGGATGGGGCAGCCACAGCTTTTCTGGGCACCCTGTGCCAGGGCCTTCCCACCCTCAGAGCGCAGAATTTTTTCTAATATCTAATCTAAACCTACTCTCTTTCATTTTGAAGCCATTCCCCCTTGTGCTGTCAGTCCATGCTCTTGTAAATCATCTCTCCCCATCAAGACAATAAATAGGAAGGGGTTTGAAGGATCAGGACCCAGGTTATTTTTCAGTATAAAACCAGGACCATGATTACTGTAATTATCTACATATTACTTCCTAAAATTTCAAAACAATCCTCCCTCTACTTCCCAACTGAAGCAGCTCACTTCAAGAGCATGGATAAACTTCCAAGACTGTAAAAGCAACTCCAGTGCAGCGCTCTCATTCCTTTAATAGCAGGGGCTGATAGGAATGGCTTGTTTCTTCTTCTGCCAGATTCCAGCTGCTTCGCTTTGTTTATTCCTGACTTCAAAGTTTCAAACACTGTCCTGTCCCAACAAATAACTTCCTCCAGATGGCATTAGCTCAAGTGCTCTGAGCACTGGGATAGCACAGCACCTGCAGATCTAACTCAGCTTCTTAAAACCTTCATTGAAGGTGCCCTTTTTTTTTTTTGTGTCATTCCCCCATTTTGGTTTTTCCCCACATAAAAAGATTTACATCTGGCATATAGTTACAAAGACCATCAGCAGGGAAACAGAGCTGTCAGAAATTCTTTACACTAATGGCTAAAGCAAAGTAAAAGAATAAATATCTACAGGCTCAAAGGTAACAGAACCACTGTCAGTAGAAACATTTTATAGAATCCCAGAATGGTTTGGGTTGGAAGCCCTTAAAGCTCATCCAGTTCCACCCCCTTCCATGGGCAGGGACACCTTCCACTACCCCAGGTTGCTCCAAGCCCCATCCAAGCTGGCCTGGAACAATTCCAGGGATGGGGCAGCCACAGCTTCTCTGGGCAGCCTGTGCCAGGGTCTCACACCCTCACAGGGAAGAATTTCTTCCTCACATCTGATCTAAACCTACTCCCTTTGAGTTTAAAGTAATCTCTCATTGTCCAGTCACTCCATGCCCTTGTCCAAAGTCCCTCTCCAGCTCTCTTGGAGCCCCTTTAGGCACTGGCAGGGGCTTTAAGGAGTCTTCTCCAGGCTGAACATCCCCAGCTCTCTCAGCCTGTCAGTCTCTCTTATCTGCTCCTGAAATTCTCCTCTCTCATCTGTTCCTGTCTTTTCTCCTCTCTCAGCCTCTCCTATCTGCTCCTTTTACCTGTAAGTAAACCTGTGAGGTACACTTTTGTACCAATCTGTGTCCTGTCCATGTCTCCATGGGTTTCTGTGTTGTACCACACTGATATTCCCTCACTTTCATACGTGGTTGTACAGGCGAGTTACCAAGTAAAGCAACCTAAGAAGTGGCATTTTTGGCAAAATCAAAATTATTCCAGGCTTGCTGGGCTAACACATACTGATAAGCAACATCCATATTTTGATGCAAGTAATTCTGAAGGCTGCACTGAAAAGAGAAATTACACTGCAATGTCAGTTATGCTACTAATTATAATGACATTTAGCATTTCCAGTTCAGAGTCGTGTCCAGCTGTATTGTGCATATTGGTTATTTAATGTTTCTGGAATTCAATGGCTCATAAAGTTAAAAGTGGGTAGGTTATAGAACTAAAAGAATACAATCTTTTCAGGAATAAGCAGGATCATCAACAGGTTCTCAAATAATCTAATTTTTTGGGCAAAGTTATTCTCCATTTATTAGAAATGACAGTTCCTCCTCCAGAGCTTTTCTTGCTCTGGCCACCTTGAATCCATGGGCTTATTTAGGTTCTTGTGGAAAAGTTGGCCTTTCTCAGCTCTGCCAGAAATGTGCTTTTTAGGGCAGGGACTCTCTTCTCATTGTGGGAATGCTTTGCCAAACATTTACCTGGCGGCAGGTGAGAGCTCTGCCTTCCACTGGGACAGAAACACAGACAAGAACAAGATGTCCTGCAAATGCCTGCAGTTCTCTTTTTTAACTCCAACCCAGACTGCCACAACTTAGCTGTTTCATGACAAACAGAAAAGACTCGAGGCAAAACAAGGCCAAGTTTCTAGGGCTGAGTTACATGAAAGGGGTACATTTACAATTAAAACACTTGAGTTGTTTTACAGAAATGGACAGACATCTGTAGGACTTGAGCCAAAAATGTCTGGATTTAAAAGCACGAGTCTACTGCTGGAGCTGAAAAAACACAGTTTCATTCTCAAAGGCTGCAGCCAACTCATAAACTTCCATAAGTGGGCCACAGACACCAGTGGAGACAGAAAACTATATAGTATGAGTTCAGTTCAAGTTCTGACCTAAACTTGGCAAATTCCACCTTCCCCTTGGTGTCATGTGCTTACAAAAGCCCTGCACACGAGCACACAGAAAATAAACACGTGTATACACACACTGTGCTTTTGCTGTTTGTTTGTGTAACCCCTAATGTATAGCCCAGCTATAAATATTTCCAGAAAGAAAATAAATGCAGATCCCCAGCCAGTAAAGGAGCTCAGCAGCTAACAAATATTTCAAAGCAGAATATCTGAAAATGGTTTCTTCCTCCTCTCAAGTCGGAGTTCAAGGTTCGGTGCTTTTCCAAAACACTCTGTATTCCCACCAATAGCAACACTAAACAGAACAAAAACTAGAAATACATTAAATAAACTAGAACCAGATTTTTCAAAATCCTAACACAGAGACCGGTAGGAAGGGCAGACAGAAAACAGCTCCAAAAACATCTAGAAATGAGATTGCAGAGTTTACTAAATAAATATTTCCTTTTGGTGCCTAAAATCTACTCTGCTCCTTTAGATCTGGCATCTTTTGCTCTGTAGAACCTCTCACTTCTTGACAAATTCGTTCCCTGGCCACATCTCTTGCTGCTGTTTCCCACCAAATCCCTTCCAAAAGATCTTTCCAAATAACTGCAACAATTATTAATACTAAGAAGAAATATTAAAAATTAATTCGATTTTTCCATACAGATGGCTGTGATTTTTGGATGTGCAACTGGCTCAGAACAAAAAGTCTCTCCTTAACATTTATGCACTGCTGTTTCTAGGTTGCAACTGTTTTCCTGAGGAAAACTCAGATGAGGCTTTGTGGCAAATACTGAAGCTGCAGCTTTTATTTCAGAATAAAAAAGGAGAAGCAGTTGGTTCCTGACTGGTCCAGAGTCTTCGAAAAACCACCAGGAAAATGTGTGTCTTGTGCAAGGGCCGGGAGGAGGAGTAATCCCTAAATCCACAAGAGATAACCCAGGTAAACAGCTGGTGGAATCAGGAGAATCTGACAAGTGATAATTAAAAAACTGCAGATCTAATGGTGTAATTAATATTTTACTTATTCAATAAAACTAAATATCACATACATACCATTTTTTTTTTCTAATTTTATGCAAAACCGAACCAGCAAGTGGACAGGAAGGTAATTCTAAAAGCATATTTCTGTAATGTGTTTGGCTCTGTTATTCACACCTTCGTGTTTGGGGCTCCAAAAGACCTTTTAATGCCTGTATCAGAAACAAAATAAAGAAGCTTAAAACACCTGAACTCGAATGATCAATTGTGGGAATTCACACTTAATTCTAAGATAAAGTTCTGCTAAACTCCCTTAGGATGCAGCCAGTGCAAACCCAACAGTAGGACTGGCCCCACTGAGACCTCGTATCTTAATGATATTAATTGCAGCAATGCTGCCTCCAGCTTATCTGCATCATGCCACAGTGCCAGACATAACAGCACTCACAGCCCACTTGGTGAGTGGCAAGGAAAAGAAATAAAAATCAAAGCACCTCTTTAATTCTTAGAAGTTACATGGCCTCCTTTCATTGAAAAATAATTTAAAAATATTTTACATGAATAATTAAAATTGAGCGACCAAAGTCAAGTGATGTTTCACCAGCAATTAAGATTTGAAAATTAACATCTTCCCAGTTCCCAGTTAAAATGCAGATGGGTGTCCCTGCGAGGCTGTGGATGCTCCATCCCTGCAAGTGTCCGAGGCCAGGTTGGATCTTGGAGCAACCTGGGATAGTGGAAGGTGTCCCTGCCCATGGCAGGGGTTGGAACCGGAGAATTCCAAGCTGTCCAGCCCTGCCAGTTCCCCAGATACCAAATATCCAAAAAAATCCTTAGGAATCTCAGAGGACAAGTGTCAGTGAATCCCTGTAAGAAGTCACAAGCTGCTTTCTACCACTAAGAAGTGCCATGAGAGACCTTGATGAGCTCTCCCTCAAACACACAAGAGGATTTCCTGGGCAAGGAGGTTTTATCCCCTCCAGCCACAGCAGCAATCTGCACCCAGATTTGAGTGAAAGTTAGGGAATGGGTATCAGAAAGAAAACAGAAAACTTTCTGCCTGAAGGGCAGTGCTGCAGGGCAGAATTTTCTCATTGCAAGTCACTCCTCACATATAATGGAGCCACTAAATGCATTCTTATAATAAAAAATTAAACAAGTTACACTCGGTATAAAAAAACTTCAAATAACAAGTGTTTCTCTAGATGACCACAAGCAAAATAGCTTTATTTCTCTACTCTGAATACTTAAATATTCACATGATCCTGTGCATTTGTTTGATGATTTTCACTAACAAAGTCATGGGATTCCCCATATGGAAACAGTTTGCCAAGACTCCCATTACTGTACTACCATTACAATGATCTGGCATATTAAAATGCTTGTACCTACAGCACAATTACCCAAAATTTTTGTAATTAGACCTTTTCAAAAGAAGATGATGAACGTTTTCCCCAGAAACAAAACAAAACAAGACAGAACACAGCCAGCCCCATACAGTTAGCATTTTCCAATGGTCAGTCTAAGAAACTGGAGAACATTTCTATGCACATTTCTGCTACATGAACGAACAAACTTATAAAAAATACATCTTTCCCAGCCTTTTGTTTAGCAGCAGAGAGTGGCCACTACAGGTCTTCCCATTTGTGGACATCAATGACCTTTGGAAAACATAGAGGAATAAGCAGTTCTAGGAAGCTTAGAGAGGCAAACAACTTCTCTGTTAGCTCAGAAAGAGGACTGAGTAAGTAAGCACATGTTCAAGTAAGGAAAACATTAAATGTCTTTACTGGAAGATCTGGGAGCTCACTGTTATAGAAGCATAAAATCATTCAGGTTAGAAAACACTTCTAATATCACCAAGTCCGACCATTAACCCACCACGTTCACCCCCAAACTATGTTCCCAAGTGCCACATCCAACACATTTTTTGAACACTTTCAGGGTTGGCAATTCCAACACTCCCCTGGGCAGCCTGTTCCAATGTCTGACCACCCTTTCAGTGAAGAAATTTTTCATAATATCCGATCTAAACCTCCCTTGGGGCAACTTGAGACCATTTCCTCTGGTCCTGTCTGTGTCCAGACCCTATTTTGACCTGCTCTTGAAATGAGCACTCAGTGTGATGACAAGTAACTCTGCCTCTACAGTCTAATGCCTGAGACCAGAAACTTGGAAAGGTCTGAGAGTAAATACATGATTTTATCTTGTGCTATTTTAAAGTTTGTTAAAATCTAAAATGATTAAACTTTGTGCAATAGAGATAAGCATTCCTCCTTGTTAAAAAAAAAAAAAAGAATACACAAACCTTGGCCTGTTACATGGGAAAGAGTAAAACCAAAATTCCTTTGCAATACTTGGGTGAATCTGAGCTCTAAACCAGTAGAATAAATGAGCTGGAGAAATGCATTGCTCTACATTTACATTGCACATTAAGCACAGTGCACCACCTTCTCAACTTGCTCTTAGACACATCAGGGATTTTAATATCACACCCTCTCCATCTCTGCTAAGTGGTATAAAACACAGGGAAATCCACAGGCAGCTCCCACCAGCTCTGTGCCTCGTGAAGGACTCACTGCCAATGAGCAGTTCCCCAGCAGCACCAGAGAAACCAACAGCTCTTGTCAGGAGCTGCTCCGCACAAACCTTCAAGCCTGCATCAAGCAGGGCCTTGAGAAGAGCTCTTTCTATCAGGTTCTCATTTGGGCAAATGCTCTTTGCCTCTGAAGCTGCAGCCATGATACCTTAGGTTTTAACTTTTATATTTTCCAATTCTGCATTCCCAGTGTGTAACTCTGCAGTGTCCTGCAGCCTGGGAGCTGCTGCTCTCTCATGCTGAGACAGACAGAACAAAGCCTCTCCAGGCTGCTCTCCAAGGACACCCAGCCCGGCCTAGGCCCAAAATGTGTAACCCAGCATCTTGAGAAGGGGGGCAAGCTGAGGGGAAATTCCATCATTAGCTAAAGTTTAAGTGGTGAAATTGGGTTGAGATGCAAATGGAGCAAAGCTATAAAAGTGTGAAGAACTCGTGACTCGGGGTCCATCTTGGGTGTAGCCTTTGGCCTGCCCAGGGTGTGCCTCTGAAGGTCTTTCAAATAAATATCCACCTTTATTCCCTTACTCCTGTCTGGTCTCTGTTTCTAGGTTGGCCTCTTTAGGCATCAGGCACATGCACACTAACTGAAATTTGGGCTGCTGGCTGCACCAGCTGCCTTCAGGAAGCACTGCAGCTCTTTGACTCTTCCCAGCTCAAGCCATCGGTGCCAAACCTGGTGAGAACCCAGCTCATCCACAGCTTCCCTCAGTGCTTTGGGCCATGAGCAGGATTAACAGAGCTTGTAGGCAGACTGAGGGAAAATCATTGATCAGTTGTCTGGCCAAATACAGGGAAATCTGCACCAGAAAGAAGCATATATGGGAATCCAGTCTGCATGTGTGGGAGAAGAGTGTGGGCTCTGCTTGGTGATCGACACAACTTGGAATCATCCAATCATTCAGGCTGGAAAAGACCTCTGAGGTGAAGGGCACAGACACCTGGCTCTGTGCATCATTATAAAGCACACACCTGAATTCAGGAGCTGTTCACAGGAACAGCAATTACACAAAGCTCCTTAGGAAAGCAGCTTTTGCAAACCCTCCACACCCCGACAATCACACAGATTCAATTATTTAGCACAATCCTGATCTGACACGACAGCACCCAGTGTGTGCCAGTAGGAACAGCACAATGGCAAAGTCTTATCTCGTGTGCCTCATGGAATTTAATGGCTCCCCAGTATGTTACCTGAAGCAAATTCATTCACATTGTACACACAATGCACTCCCAAGTTCAGGAACACTTTCTTTGCAAGTATCAGATAGAGCAATCTGTTCTCTGGCAGTTTCTTGCACATGCTACAATAAGACCAGAATTTTAAGAAACATTATCCATTATTTTCTTTCTTTCCGCCTCTTAAATATCAGGGAAGAATTGAGTCTGGAATATACTTAAAATTCAATACATCTCCAAGTTGGGGAATATGTTTTCCCTCGTCATTACTCTGTCACTGAGCATTATGCTGCCTACACAAGAGCAGGAGAGAACAAATGCTTAAAGATCATCTTTCTTTACACACAACATTTAAATGTCACTGTTATTTGATGTAATATTGGGGGTTTTTTAAATCTTGGAGGCAGAGAAGACACATGTTGCAAAATCTCTTGCAACAGGACTGTCTCCTACAATGTTGGAAGTCTGGAAAGGGTCTGGATCATGCCTGGGGCCTCTCTCACTAATTCTGCAATGCAAACTGCAATGTAATTTTATCTCTACTATTACAAAGTTCTCCAATCCTTCCCTATTCCTTTCAGATGAGAAGTAAACAGGTTAATGCAGACTCATTGTGCATTGCTCTGTGTTTTTAGAGAGCTACTTGAAAAGGGAATAGTGGAGTATCCAAGGTGTAGCTTTATTCACACAACCGACATTTACCCAGCACAGAAAGTTTCCTGGAAACCTATTCTAGATCTGATAAGAAAAATCCTCATTAAGAATCATTTGCTTGTTTAATTTTCACTTATTGAGCTTTAATGTACCATAAAAGTAATAACAACAGTGCCTTAACTAAATACTGCTTGTCTTGTATTCATTAATTTTAGAAGAACACAAAACTGCCTGTAGATACAGGAAGCTGCTGGAAAATAAAAAGGAACCAATCACATAAACTCGAACGAGAGGTTTTTTTTTTGGTTTTGTTTTGTTNAAACTGAGAGGGGGTTTTTTTTTTTTTTTTTTTTTTTTTTTTTTTTTTTTTTTTTTTTTTTTTTTTTTTTTTTTTTTTTTTTTTTGTGGAACACGGAGTTCAACAAAAATGTATTCTGTTCACTGTACACACGACACCAATGGGAATAAGAGCCAGTTCAAGTTCTAAGTTACCATTACTTGGGTAATGGCTTCAAGCTGCAAGGCACAGCTGTACGGGCCCAGCCAGACAGGCTATCACAGCAATGCTTTGATAGCATGGGGCCCTTAAGTGTCAGGATATAGAAAAGGCAGCAGTTGTTGGCTGTGAAAACAGTCTGATACAAACCAGATGGGGACTCACTTGATGGGCAACACAAAGGAAAACAATTGGCTCATTCAACAAAGTCAGGCCACTGCCCCAGAGAATTAACAGAAGACAATAACAGTCAACCAGAGTTGATGCAAACAAGAAACAGCCATGTGGTTACGGTTTAAGGAATTGTTTCTCCTCAGACTAAACATAAAGTTTTGATTTCTAATTCTCATATTCATTAATTTCAGTCTCGTTTACAAGCCCCTTCTTCCTCCAAAGTCTTCCGTGTAATTCATTTATGTAGCACCAGCCTTCACGCACCTACTTAAACAAGAAAAAAAAATCTATGACAAAGGCAGGCTATATTAATCTAATGTTTCCTGAGGAATGCCAAGACCAGACAACTTTCTGAATCGTGGCAGAACAACATTACAGATACACAGAGTGTTATTAGACATATTTGCATGCATATGGCAATATATTTACTGATTCTTTTTGATTTGAAATGCATAAAGCCCAATAGGTCACATGCTGGGTTACCACAGTACAGATGTCCTCCAGTTTTGTGAAGAGTTCTTCTGGTTTCTTACTTAGGCTTTTTTTTTAAGCAAAATTCAGATCAATTATGTTGCCACGTAACACTTTTGTCAGGCTATGGTTAAAAAATCTATGAAAATAGCTATTACCAAAGCTTTTTTTAAGCAATTAAAAATTTTAAAACTTGCCATTTCAGCCATAACTCAAAAAATCTCCAGCCCACTCATTTTGAGAAGCTTGTAGAAGATTATGGTCCAAAATCTTAATTGCTCTTGCTGTTTTATTACAGGAAATATGAAAGTGACATGTGCAAAGGTATTTTGATTACAAATTACTTACAGAGATTGCACAATAACTCAGACCTCTAAGGGCCTTCTGCAATTTCACTCTCAGACTGAAAACATCTGAACTTTCTTTTCATATGCTTCAAACTATTCCCTCTGGCAGGCTCTGCACAGTGGAGCTCCACACGAATGTGAGCGCTGGGATGGCACCGCTCTGAGGCAGCAACTCCTGGGAACCCAAGCAAGGACCTGGGCATGGAGATGTCCTGGATACCTTGTGAAATCAGCATCCTGGGTCCTGTCAGCTTTAGCACCCCACCACACATCATGGAATCACAGAATGGTTTGGGGTGGAAGGGACCTAAAAAACCATCTTGTTCCACCCCCTGCCATGGGCAGGGACACCTTCCACTATCCCAGGTTGCTCCAAGCTCCACCCAATCTTGCCTGGAACACTTCCAGGGATGAGGCAGCCACAGCTTCTCTGGGCAACCTGTGCCAGGGCCTCACCACCCCCAGAGTGAAGGTTTTTTTCCTAATATCTAATCTCAACCCACTCTGCATCTATGGTTCTCATTTAACAGGCTGACTCTGGAATGACAGAGGAAGGGAGTTTGTCCTTTAAGAAAGTAAAAAAAAAAACCCCTCTGAATTAATGAATCAGAGAGTCAGGCCCTAATCATCCTCTTAAGTGGTTCTAGCCTTCAGCTGCTGTGGTTCTGCAGCCTTTGAGCATGGCTTCACTTCAAAAAAAGGCCAAAACCCAGCCTTGGCTGCATTCAAACCAAACCACCATATACTGTAGGTAGAAAAATCAGGTTTTACTTCAGTTTCCTGCCATAAGCACAGAGCCAACCCCCCAACAAAGCCTTTGTGCTGTGCTCTCTCTGAGCTAAAACATCGCCCCGGTAGAACCGCAGGGCCGATTTCCAAGAGCACGGCCAAATTCCTGAAACCTCCACTGCAGGGCTGGGCTGTCACATCGTAGCAGAGAAGACTTTGCCTGCAGTGCTGCTATTATTCATTTTTCACATCATATATATCGAGGTCAGACCACATTTTCTACGTGCAGCTGAAGTTTTGGGTTGAGTCTCTCTGTTAGGTCGTTACTAGAAAACGACGAAGCTCAGCAACAGCACAGCCTTTATTTATCAAGCCTTAAACCTCAGAGATACTGGCAGCCGAAGTCCTGCATTAAAAGCAGATGAGAGAGGAGCAGAAACCTCTTTAAATCCCAGGTCTGCCTGCACAGGCAAACCCCAATTGCTGTTGTAAAAAGGGTTTTGGACATGGTCCGTCAGAGAACGCCTGCACATAAAGGCCAGCTGGAGCAGGGGGAGGCACGGCTGCCCAGGCTCCCTCAAAGTGAGGATTCCAACAGGAAACTGCTCCCCCCTTTCTCTTCGCTCTCTCTTTTTTTTTTCTTTTTCATCAGGAAGGAAGCTTCATCTTCAGAAACAAGCATTCCCTGTGTAATCTCCCTGCCTGGCTGTCTCTAGGAGTGGGTCCAATTACTGAAATAAGCAACATGCACTTCTGAGAAGTCAATCGTGTATTTACACTGTAACTCAAACTAGTAAATACTTCCCATTTATAACTCTGATTTACGTAGCGGGGCACAATGGCAGCTGTTAAGTAAATTAAACAATTTTCTCAAGATCTGTAATTATGGTTTCAGGATAATAAAAACACACTAAAAAAAAAAAAAGTCAGAAATTAAGCAATTTGCAACAAATTCGTGCCTTTGACTTCTGCTGAAGATACAATGGCCTGACAAGGACAGACACTGCAGCTGTTTTACTGTCCTTAAACAAACACAGCTCTGCCTAACTCTTGCAATATGTACAATACCTAAAACAAGGTCATGATATGCAACCTTGAGATTATGACTTCACTGTAACACCCTGAGTTAGGATGAAGAGCAGCAGATCACCCTGTTAAGTCTAACCCACCTTGATTGGCTAATTTTGAGCCAAAACATAAACATAATTCTACCAGACCCAGAAAAGGTGAGACGCATTTGCATTGTTCACATCTGGTTGATGATTTATTAATTTGTATTAAAAATACATGCCTATATGACATTAAAAAAGAAAGAGTTAACTGGAAGGCAAAGTCATGCTGTACACAAAGAGAAACAGTTACTTCCCTGCAGCCAAAGCACTGGGAGGAAAAAAATGCATTTCACAGACCTGCTCCATATTTTGTGTCACACTCAACAACTTTCACTCAGGTTGTTTAGAACTGTGCTTAAAACCAGCTCTTCTTTCTTTAAAAGCAAAACGTAAGTTTTAGATTAGAGCAGAATGACAAGACATACAAAGGTTCTAAATTTAAATTAAGTTTTTCTAGGTGTAGGGGTGTTTTTTCTTCCCTGAATGACAGCACTCATGATAAAAACCAGAACACAGTAGCCCACAGACAAAGTTTAACCCATCTCCATCATTTACTACCGTTCCTTGCAAATGCAGTCACCAAAAGCTCATTTGCAAGTGGTGTTTCAGAGAGGAGGATTTGCTGTACTTCACTTACAGAATTAGTTGTATGGAAGATGAAGGTTTTACTCCAGCTTTATGTTAGGAAATGTTATTCCACACTGTTACACAACACAGCCCCATGTGCAGCCTCAGCACTGAGCAACAGGTCACGCATGACAACTTTAATCTTCACTCACCAGCCCTTACCCTATTTTTTAACAAGAATGCTACTTTGGCAGCCTGCATTTCTCAAAATCAGCATGTTATCAAAGAGTAGCATTACCATTATTTACACAGTGTTCTTCATTTGGAAGACATCCTAGATAACATTTACTCCATGCTGTTGCCTTATTTGAAAATTTCATGGGCTCCTATTCTTAAGAAATTAATCCTGTGGGCACGGGAAACCTATATTTATATTTAATTATAGGCAGTCTTTGTATCACTGTATTGAGAAGGTGGAGCTGGACAAACCTGGCTTCTCTTTGGTGCGTGAAGTCGAAGGTCTGTTTACTCCTAAAGCATGTAGAAAAATAAGCAAATAAAGTACCTAGTAACAACACTGGTCACCAGCATGAAAACTGCCTGTAAGTCAAGCCCTTGCACAATCTAATAAGCAGTAGAATTTAAAAAATATTATTTGATCGTGGACAGAAACCGTCTGAATATCCATCTTTATTGGCCACTTTGGTTCTCTTCATAACTTTACAGCTGTGCCTTGCCTCTCCAGGCAGTGCCAAAAATTTACAAAGCATTAAAAAAGAATAAGAAATAAAAGTTTATCATCTTGATGCCTTGAAAACCTAAGGCATCATTCTGAGAATGGCAGCTTCTGTGAATCCCCAGTCTCCTTTGTAAGAGGTCTGGGGGCAGACAGTCAGAATTTGTGAGTTATTCATCACTCATCTCATACACACTCATGTCCTAGGGATTCCTCTCCTACCCAGCCACCCCCCACACTAACAGCTGGCTCCTTCCAGGTTTTATGTAGTGTTTAAAGAAGGTGAATTGAGAGCAATTTAAGAACAGGTAAAGCTGAAAGGAGTCCAGCTGCCTCTGCCCAGGGCTCAGCAAAGCCAGCACAGCGGGGAGAGCAGAAGCTGCTCCTTCTGTTGCGCTGCTCTCAGACTTGCACGAGCCACTGAATTATAAAAGGCAACATCTGCCTTCCCTGCCAACCAGAAAAATATAACAAACGCAGCACATACTGAAGACATAAAGCCTGCATTTCTCCTATCACAGTGCTATGTATGTTTCTCCAAGTTGAAATATGTGTTTGTAATACTCCTTGTCTTCACCTGTCACCAAACAGTATCCAGGCCATGAGTTGCCAGCACCCAAAAGCATCAAGACTTCCTGCTCTGATACTGATGCCTTTTATAAAAGAAACTAAAAAGAAAAAAAAGGGAGATAAGAGACCTACTTAAATGACTGTTAATCAAAGTAAGGATGGTCATCCTAGGAGATCCTATGGTGCATGTGCCAACTGAAGTGACCCAGCTGGCAGCGGGTCCACCTGAGACCTGGAATGGTTCCTGCCTCCAGCTTAGCTGGCAGGGACGTTCCAGGCTGTACACAGAGAGTGACTGAGGAGTGTAAATGTGTCTTATTCAACAAACTGCCTTTGTAGGCTGTAATCTATGTGAGAAGCTGTAGCATAACTCTGGAGGCAGTAACTCCAACCAAATGCCCTGCTGAAAAGGGAATGCTATTTCCCTGAATCACAGAATCAAAGACTGGTTTGGGTTGGAAGAGACCTTTAAAGATCATCTCTTTCCAGCCCCCTGCTATGGGCAGGGATGCCTTCCACTATCCCAGGTTGCTCCAAGCCTCATCCAATCTTGAACATTTCCAGGGATGGGGCAGCCACAGCTTCTCTGGGCAACCTGTGTCAGGGCATCACCACCCCCACAGCAAAAAATTTCTTCTTAACATCTAATCTAAACCTGACTCTTTTCAGCTTTAAACCATTGCCCCTCGTCCTGTATAAAAAGTCCATCTCCCTCCCTTTTGTAAGGCCCCTTTAAGGTACTGGAAGGCCACAATGAGGTCTCCATGGAGCCCTCTCTTCTCCAGGCTGAATAACCTCAGCTCTCCCAGCCTGTCTCCACAGCAGAGGTGCTCCAGCCCTCTGATCACATCTCGTTGCAGTGACACACTGAGGCACATCCTTCAGAACAACCAGGATTCCCAATTTACATTCTTTTACCATCACTGCTAACAAAGAGGCATGTGAATTAAACTAGTACAAGACCACAAAAATTGAATGCCTCTTCACAACATTTTGACAGGAGATGATGTGCAAAGGAACTTCAGACTCAATTATATGTCTATAAATGAGCAACAGGTTCAGGAGAGACTGTTCTGATCCTTTTCCATGACCCACCACAACACACAGGCCACAGAACAGCTAAGCATGCTTTACTTTCTAGATGCACATCACTTCTTTCTTGTTAAACCATGGGCTCAGAGCTGTGGAACCACTAATTTGTGAGAAACTTCTCCCTCCAGAGAAGAACTAACTGGAAACAGCCCTGGGGCTGATGTAAGCATTAAGTACATGGGGAGTCTCTGTCCTTAGGTGGCTTACCCAAGCCCATTAATTTTTTGTGTGTGTCCCCCATTTATATAAGCAATGTTTGCATGAAAGGGGAAAGCAGGTCAGCCTAGTCAGCTTGCCACCATCTGCTTTTATTCAGAGTTGCTCAAGATCAGTGCCAGTGGGATCAGTGCCCATTAAAGGGGTTTATTGTGTGTGTTTATTTTTTGCTCTTTACAATGAAGGCAACAGCAATTACTGTAAGTTTGTAAAAGTGCATACAAATCATAATCCTCAATACAAAGCTGCTTCAGTCAGATCCCAGCATGTTTACGAATCCTAGACAGGCTGGGAGAAAGCTGTCCTGGCACAACAATTTCCATAGACTGGGGAGGAGTGTGGTAGTGTCCAGGAGATCAGAGACTTGTATTTAATAGTTGTTATCAAGACCATCCCCTGTTTGCAAACCCACAGCAACTCCAGCTGATTCACCACCACATGGGAGTCTTAGACAAAAGAAAAAGCCTCACATTGGAGCTTGACCCCCAGAAAGGCTGACAATAGATGGATTTATACAACTAAAACTGGAACTGGTGAGAGATCAAAGGTAGGCTGCCAAAGTGGAAATAGCAATTTAGAGCTCTCAGCTAGTACATTCCAACTCCTAAGAGTGGATATGCAGCAGCAAGAGGTACCCTTCCTTTAAGGAGAATTCTGCCTGGGATACGCCTGGCCACTAGAGACACAAGCTACCAAACACCCTGAAATGAAACAAAATATCAAAAAACCACAAACAATTAAACAATTGCAAAAAACCCCCACCCTAACTGGCAAAAAGGGGAAATACAGAGAATTGCAGTAGTAGAACTGCAAGGCTTTGGTTCCAGGTAGTCACAAGTGTTTGAAAAATAAATGCAAATATGAATTAATTTTTAAAAAATAAATTCTAATTCATTTGGATAGAAAATCCTTTACATTTTTAAGATGTACTTCAGAACAGAAGATCCTCTGAACCTTCCAGTGTCTGGGTGATGTGATGTAGGCAGCTCAGCAGGCACCTGAACTAGGCACCACACGAGATTTTGAGGTAAAAAGGGTATAAAGTGATAGGAGAAGGGGAAATGGCCTTAAGCTGAAGGAAGGTAGATTTAACCTAGATATTAGGATGAAACTCTTTATTATATGGGTGGGGAGGCCCTGGCACAGGTTGCCCAGAGAAGCTGTGGCTGCCCCATCCCTGGCAGTGTTCCAGGCCAGGCTGGATGAGCCTTGGAATAACCTGGGATAGTGGAAGGTGTCCCTGCCCATGGCAGGGGGTTGCAAAGAGATGATCTTTAAGGTCCCTTCCAACCCAGACCTGTCTGTGATTCCATGATTCTATGAAAAAGGACAAACTCCAAACGTACACTGGGTGCTTTATGCAGCAGTGCCACAGGTTTTCAGCTTATCAGCATGAAAAAGGCACTGGTCCCTCAATATTTTCACATTAAAGCCCCCATGCACGAGTGAAATACCAGGCTTAATTTTGGCATTGTCCTGAAGCTTAACTTACGGTCTACAAAACACATTTAGAGCAATGCCACAGGTCACTGGATTAGATCACCTGCAATCCTTTAAAATCTAGGCTTGAAGAGGGAATCAGATGAGATTTTGGAGTATTTACTTTTGAGCCCCAGAAAATCTGAATAAAGACAAGCAAAAAATCTAAATATTTGACAGTCTCCATAGGAAGTAATGCTTTCAGTAGTGATCACGTCACTTTCAAGAAGTTTTTCTTTCCCCTTCTGCAGAAAAAACCCATCTGGTGCTGGAATTTCACTGAAAATCCCTGCTGCTGTGTTCAGACCAGGGGAGGGGTTTGATACAGGAACACACCCTGAAATTCAGCAAACTAAGTGTATTTAAACACAAAGATCTTCTCAAAAGGGAGGCTTTATTCTTTTTACTGTAGGAAAAGTGCAAAATAGTTCCCTCCAGAGATCACCCATACACACATCCAGCAGTGGATTCTCCTGAGGACTGGACAAGGGAGATGTGAGGATACAGAAAGCTGTGCAGATTTCGTGATGGGCGTAAGGCACCATCAGCACAGGCACCAAGGGAAGGCTAAAAAGGGAAGTTTTCTGCCTTTGCACATGGCAAAAGCCTCAGCACAAGGTCACAGCAATGTCACTGCAGCAGAGAGAGCTGTATCCCTCTGTGACACTTAAGGAGGGCTGCAGGAGGAGAAGAACAGACTCTCAGCCTCTTATGATGCCTTAGGTTTTGACTTTTATATTTTTCCAATCCTGCATTCCCAGTGTGTAACTCTGCAGTGTCCTGCAGCCTGGGAGCTGCTGCTCTCTCATGCTGAGACAGACAGAACAAAGCCTCTCCAGGCTGCTCTCCAAGGACACCCAGCCCGGCCTAGGCCCAAAATGTGTAACCCAGCATCTTGAGAAGGGGGGCAAGCTGAGGGGAAATTGCATCATTAGCTAAAGTTTAATTGGTGAAATTGGGTTGAGATGCAAATGGAGCAAAGCTATAAAAGTGTGAAGAACTCGTGACTCGGGGTCCATCTTGGGTGCAGCCTTTGGCCTGCCCAGGGTGTGCCTCTGAAGGCCTTTCAAATAAATATCCACCTTTATTCCCTTACTCCTGTCTAGTCTCTGTTTCTAGGCTGACCTCTTTAGGCATCACTTAGAAGTTGAAGGAAATTGCCAGGTGATCTGTAGGAAAAGGACTGGGCAATACATGGTGTGGAACTGGCCTCCAGAGGAGAATCCCTTCTCCCTGAGCACAGCACTCAGCAGCAAACCCTCAGACTGCAGAGCAACATGACACTGCTTGGTACTGTTTTCTTCAAGTATAAACTGTGTTGTCTTGTTTTTTTAATTCCTCCACCTGACTACCTGGATTTCAATTCATTTAGAGTCCTCAAAAAATCAAATTACATTCTAGGAGTCTAAAAAACAAACCAGAGTTGTGCTTCACCTGCCTGCAGTTCCTGTTCTTCAGACCTTTAGGACATGTAAGGGAGGGGAAGAAACGACAGATCTGTGAGACCAGAGGATCATTTCCCGGGAGAAGATCTTCTGGGAATGGGTACAAAGATGTGCACAGTCCCATTTCCCAGGAGAAAATCTTCTGGGAATGGGTACAAAGATGTGCACAGTCCCACAAAACCCACAGCAGTTCCTGGTGTTTGGTTCCTCATGACTCAAACCTGAAGCAGCAGAACACACCCACAGCAGGACATCATCATCCACGGTGATAAATTCACACAAGACTTTGCCTTAAGCTATGAAAAGTCCAACTTCTGGTTTAACATTTTGTCTGAAAAATAACTGAAGTAACTCAGTGGGAAAAGAAGCAGCCACAGATATAAATGACACTTGTTAATAGATAATAAAGATAAATAATATTTACAAAAGCCAAGAAATTAAAAGCTCCTGTTCCAAAGGTGCTATAAAACAGCTAAATATCAACTTAGAGGAATTCAAACTAGCAACTCTCAAGTGTGGCTACTGAGGATTTTATGCAAAATGCACACTTATTACTCACATGCATGTTTTCTACTGCACGGGCTATCATATAACTGCTTGGACATGTGCAGAATAAACAAAACCTCCTTGAGAACTGGCATTCTAAACCACTTGGAGCACCTAAAAGCTAATGACTAGTGTAAAAAAAGACAGAGCTTCTGTGGGAAATGCAGTTTTGCATTTCCTGACTTGCCCAAATGTAAAATACATTAACTGAGTGATGTCAATGAGCCACCTGATAGCATAGCGAGGTAACTGGATAGGAAAACCAGAGGAAAAATAGACCAGAAACATCCCTGGAAAGAGTTCAAGGCCAGGCTGGATGGGGCTTGGAGCAACCTGGTCCAGTGGAAGGTGTCCCTGCTCGTGGCAGAGGCTGGAACTAAATGATCTTTGAGGTCCCTTCCAACCTAAACCATTCTGTGAGTCTGTGACAAG
The DNA here is from genome assembly GCA_013397055.1 of Pachycephala philippinensis. Classification (NCBI taxonomy): domain Eukaryota; kingdom Metazoa; phylum Chordata; class Aves; order Passeriformes; genus Pachycephala; species Pachycephala philippinensis. Next base: position 260,529 of record VWZT01013814.1, read on the forward strand.
AATTCTGAAGAAGCACTGAAAAAAACTTACATAAAACACTTGCCTGAAAAATACCTTAATTACAGCTAAGTGATTTCATTATTCCAATTTGCCAGATCTTCTCTCAGAAATGAGGCAAATTCAAGGAGCAATACAGGCTGCAGAAACTGTTTCTGCCTCTCAGGTTGTGGTGGTTCTCTCTATAGTGTGGAAGAAGAGCTCTGGTTTGCTTCACTAGCTGCTATTTCCAGGGTGGTATGGAGAGTCTTTAGAAAAAGCCTTCAGTGAAATTCAGGCCAAAAAAAGAAACAGCAGGATATTAAGGGAAAAGTAAACTTTCAGTAGAATAGTCATTGAGTTTGACCAAAACAGTTCCAGTTCTAAGAAAAAAAGAAAGACCTTTAGCCTTATCCTAATCTTCTTCCTTCCTTGAAGCATCTGTTACACATTTGCCTCACGCCACAATAGTTTTAAGAAAAAATAACCCAAAACCTAACTCAGAGCAATTCTTGGCTGAAGAAGAAAGACAAAGAAGTATTTAGTTATAGCCATATTTTCAGCATTACAGCTTTCAATACAGCCTAATGTCAATGTTAACACAGGAGCAGCCCATTTTCAGTACTGAACAAGGACTATGGAATTTTTGTTTTTGTACAGATTGTTTTAAGGGCTTCTTGTCATCTTATTCATTTATTGCACAGATCATCTCCTCCCACGAGCAGTTGTGCAATCTCTCTGTGGCATCAGAGCCAATTGCTCAGTGTCCCAATATTCCTTTCCCATGTATTTACACTGCCTGAATATAATTCACTAGCTGGAGATAAAAAGGAATTACTATCATCAAATTGTGCTCTCTAGGTCACATTTTGAGAGTCTATGCTGCAGGAAAATAATTAAGTGAAGATACATCTACCTCTGAGCTGCTCATATTAAAGTTTAAAAATGCTCTGCACTCAAGCATTGCCACCTGTTCTTTCATTTTAATTTTGAAAATTCTGAATCCCTTTAATGTCAGCCTGAAAATGCTTAAATTCTGGAAATATGAGCATTCACCAACCACAACAATTACTATCATATTAAATTCATGAAGATAAATGAAAGAACGGTACAAAGATTAAAGGGTATTATAAAGCCAAAAATATATATGCATGTATATTATGTACTACAACTGTATGTTTTCAAACCACTGTCTCCACTGTGTCTAGAGAAGGCACACATTTCAATTAATAATACATCCAGGCTGGATTTTCAGTTGTAACTTTCAGGAGACTTTACCCTTTCAGGCATGATATTGTAGCAGTCCTGAACTTCAACTTTCATTAGAAGCCATCAATCAACTTTCTTTCAGTAAAAACACATGTTCACTGCAGACCACAGACATTTTTAAACAACAAAAGAAAGCTCTAATGTGTATATATATGTTTATGGCCATAGAAGGATGAATCAAATCTTGTCATGTACTTATCAATTAAATAAAAATGGCTTTTTTACATCCAACTTGAAGTCCAAACCAATTTTTCTTTTCTCCCAACACTGTAAATTCACACTTCATCTCAGGGCTTTGAATTTCCTAAACTCTAATACCAATCCAACCACTTACTCTTTAAACTCAGAAAAAGTACCTAAATGGTCCTGCCTCCAAAACTCTTCCCCATTTCCAGGCAAGAATTCCTTGTCCCTTGCTATCCCAGCAAAGGCAACCATCTGACATGAAGTTTTTATAAACAAGGTGCTTTGAACTTACAGTAACAGATGTGCTTAATTTTAAAATGTTGTATTTAGTTAAACCCACGTATACTTATCATGTTGCAAGCTTTCCTTTTTCTTTCAAATGCTTCTTATTAATTTTTACCCTCAACTTTTGGCCTTATTAAGGTCCCTGTGGTAAAGCTTAGAGAGAGAAGACATTCTGGTTAAAACTGACAGACAGTTGTTTCCATTTGCAAATCCTCGAGATTTTTATTGGCTTATTAAATATGTACACTTTGAATGAGATTTCAATTATCCTGGTATATAAATCATACCTTTTTTAAAAATTTTTTTTGTTCCTCTCAAAGAAAATTGACTACTGCCATCTCCTGGTCACATGTTTTCAGCTGACAGACACAGCTGGACCGTGCCCAAATTCCTTGTGTTACAGTAGAGAAAAATGCAGAGGTAAAAATAGGTAAACACAGACTTGCACTAAGTTGTGCCACTTCAGCTCTGGAAGCTTTTCCACTAATTATCCACAGATAATTTTTACATTATTCATAACTTTCTTCATATGCAAACCACGGTTTTGAAATTAGGTTCCAAGTCCCACGACCAATAACATTGGCCTGGGGCTTTTCTTACCACTTATAAATATTTGAAGCAAAATAATTCCCTCAGAATTCGATGAGATGTTCTTAAAAAAATTACATGGAAGAAGTTCAAAGAATTATTTTTAAAAGGGCTTGAAGGAAGAATTTCTCTGTGCTAGGGTGGAGCAATTATAATTGCATATATTGTAGACAGGCAGGTTTTTAGATTCTTGTTCTTAGGATGTAAGATTAAAACTGCTACACAACTCACTGCAGCACCTCCACAAACTTCTTATCTGCTAAAACAACTACCCATGGCAGCCATGGGCACAGTTTATGCTATTCCAACACTGACTTGAACTAGAATAAACAAAAGATATTCTCTCCCTCTCTTTCATCATTCTGAACACCTTTACAAACACTGTTAAGCAACCTCCAAAAATAGCACAGATAATACTTAGTGTCCTTCATAAAAGAAAATCATTATCTGTTACACACCAGATTGAAGCCCATCTCAAACCAGATCCCTTTAACATTGAAAATATCTTTTTTTTTTCCACATTTGCATGATCTTAACTTCATACTATCTTTCAGTTCTCCTGTAGCACTCCTGTGTTTTCTCCAGCGTACGAGCCGCTCCCTTTATCACAACATTATGAACATTTTGTTTGCTGAACAGCATTCTATAAAGCAACTAAGATTCAGCTGACTACAGAAAATGCACATTGTAATGCTCTTGGCAAATACAAATTTAAAAAAATACTTAATTGCCAAGATTCAGATGACTTACATACAGATATATTTGAGAGAATCATAGAATGGTTTGGGTTGGAAGGGAACTTAAAGCTCATCCAGTGCCAGCCCCTGCCATGGGCAGGGACACCTTCCACTATCCCAGGGTGCTCCAAGCCCTGTCCAACCTGGCCTGGGACACTTCCAGGGATGGGGCAGCCACAGCTTCTCTGGGCACCTGTGCCAGGCATCACCACCCTCACAGGGAAGAATTTCTTCCCAATATCCCATCTAACCCTGCTCTCTGTCAGTGTGAAGCCATTCCCCCTGTCCTGTCACTCCATGCCCTTGTCCAAAGTCCCTCTTTAGGCACTGGAAGGGACTCTAAGGTCTCCCTGGAGCTGTCTCTTAGCCAGGCTGAATTTCCAGTCCTTTCAGTGCACCCCAACAATAACATAACTATGTACACATCCAGCCATAACTCCGTGCACATGTATACACCATGTATACATAAATGTCTGGGAATGCTGTAGTAATGAACACCAAATTTTAAAAAATCAGCACTATTATGTCAGTATTCAACAATATTTAGAAGTGATGTGCTTAACTGAGGGAACTCTGCATATTGACATTGATTTACCTTCTTGTTGCATCTCTTCAGATTTCCTTCTCACAAAGATAACTCGAGGTCTCACAGTCTCAACGTGTGCAGCTCCTTGGCTTTCCTCCTATGTATCATACATTAAAATCCCATTACAAATCTCACTTTTGATGAAAAAGCACAGCAGGATTACATTCAGCTTCAAGAAACATCCAAAAAAGTTTTTAAAGATTCATTAAACGTGCACTTGTTCTCTTTATATTTGACTTGAAGAGAATTCAGCTCTGAATTAGCCTATTACAGCTATTCCCTCTAGACAAACATCCTGGGAGCAGTAGGCATGGATGGAAAAGTGCCATTTAGACCTGAAGACACAGGAGACTTTCAATTTTTACTCAAAGCATGTAGGGGAAAGAACATAAAATTTCTCTGGCTTTCTTCAATACCCAGGATGTCTCCCTAGGTATTACCCTCCTGACTAACAAGAGCAAGATGAAAGAGAAAAGAAATACAAAAATTTCAGCACACAGGTTGGAAAACCCAGGCCAAGTCTAAAATTTATTTCTTTGGCCATGTTTTTAGACCAGGTTGCTCCAAGTGCCATCCAACCTGGTCTTGGACACTGCCAGGGACAGGGAAGCCACAGCTTCTCTGGGCACCCTGTGCCAGGGCCTCCCCACCCTCACAGGGAAGAATTCCTTCCTAATCTCTAATCTAACCCTGCCCTCTGGCAGTTTAAAACCACTGCCCCTTGTCCTGTCACTATGTGCCTGTCTAGAAGACTTAAGCTTTCTCTTAAGACAGACAAATTTAAAGCAGACAAGATGAGAAAGAGTTGAGATTATTTTCTGAGAGCTGGAAGGTCTCATGGAAACGTGACTGAAGGACACCAGCATTACAGAACATTAAATGCCAGCAGCATAACAGTTCTCATGGGTCCATTTGAAGTGTGGTTTTGGGTTTGTTTTCTATTGGACTTAATAATAGAGCAAATCAAAACTCAGTTTAAACTGAACCAAGCTGCAAACAGAAGTTGAGAGATAACAGATTCATAACCTACAATTATGCATTCCTGAAGATTAAAAAACTAAAATGAAATACTAAAAAATGAAAGCGAAGGAGAATACCAAAGTGACAATCCCACTTGAAAAATGTGGATTGTATAAAAACATCCATACTTATAAAAGAATACCATGAAAATGTTTTGCAACCAAGTGATTTTCTAAGATTTTAACAATGCATTTGGGACTCCAAATGATTTAGATTTACCATCTCTGGAATGTGTAGCCACGCAAATATGACTTCAATGTTCCTGTCCCTCCCATGATCAAAATGATTTATTTAGAATAGGAAGAGCCCAGCTTCCTCCTAGTCATTCTCTTGTTTCTTAGAGCTAAGACCATGGGGGCAAAATGGCCACAAATAACAGTCAATTCCTGTATTGTTGCACAAGAATGGACAGGAGAGGTCAAAGTAAAGATGCATTTAGTCTGGCTTTCTGTCTAACAGTGGCTAAAAGCTATATAAATCTCAAAAAAAAAAATCTAATGCCAGAAATGGAGGAGCAGCCAAGGAATTTGGATAGATAAGAAAATTCCTGTATGACTTAAGCCATTTGTTTTGGACTGAGTGACCACACAGACTTCACCCTTCATGACTAAAAGGCATTTGTTCGTGTCCTGTGTGAAAACTCAGTGTTCTTTCTGCTGGTGAAAACCTGACCTACACACCAGTGCCCGGGGGCAAGCAAGTCTGGCAGCTCCACATCACTGCCACAACCTCCCTGACATGAGGATCCTGTTCACACAGGCTGCAGAAACCACCCAGGCTTTGCCATCACCTCCCAAGCCCAAACCCAGCAGGACACCATCTGAAATCCTGCATTTTCTCAGGTCTCTCAGCAAACTTTGCTCCCAAACAGATTTGTCTTCTGGCTTTGTCTGTAGGTGATCCAGTTTCATTTCAGTGAAGGCAAACACTGTCTAGAGATGATGTGAGAGTCAGTGACTAACTCGTGAGGAAATCCTTCAAGAAGTCTGAACTGATTACTGCCTTAAACATTGCACAGAATGGATGAATCATCCCAAAAGCCTGAGCACCTCTTGCTCTCTTAGCTGGTGTAATGTTCCCAGAAAATCTGTCTCCTGCAGGCAGGAGGAAAGGCAGATCCAATGGCAGAGCTGAATACAGATGCCATCCTTAATTAAACCAGGGGAAAGGTTCATCCTTGTCACAAGGCAGATAAATGCTGTCACAACAAGCTTGCAAATCACCTGGTACAGGGATTATTTTTTAATTTCAGAGAAGGATGTAGAGATCTAATAGCAGATCTTACGGGATATGGCTTAACCACAGTAAACATCTCTCCTGGATGGGGCAATCACTTACAGGTATGATCACCTCATAGAAGAGATTAAAAGTTATCCTGTGAGAAAGTGATTTAGAGTCTTACATCAGGAATAACCACGCTCAGGAAAAAAAACAAACCCAACAAAACCACACAAAGTTCTGGGGTTTGGTTGCGTTGGTTTGAAGGGAGGGTGAGTTTTACATGCCAGGAGGTAAAAAAAAAAAAGCCACACTAAGGAGTCAGATGCAAGAAAAAGTTTCTGAAGATAAGATAATGTATAACTACCTACAGATAAAGGATAAGATAATATGTAACTATCTGTATGTTTTCTGAGAAAGACACATGTGTTGCCCACTCTGTCCCCATTACTTTTGGCTAGAATCCACTTTTGCCTGTGAACAGTCATTCCAAAAAAGTTTGTTCTGGTGAGCTAAAAGTGAAACAGGTATAACATATAAAATCTTCTCTGAAGATGCAACACATCACTTCAGGTGACAAATTTAAGAACTGCTCAGACACCAATGGCACAATACACATCAAGGCTCAAAAACATAAACCCGAAGACAGGTTAATACAAGATACTTTAGGTTATTTTTAATACAGAACATCAGGGAAGGACAGAATTTATCCATGAACACAGCGACCATGGTAAGTATATAATGCTTTCAAACACATTGTGAAGCCTCACATATTTGAGAGCAGTCTGCCACCTCATTTTTAGCTTTTGCCACTTGTTATTTGAATTTATCTCTAGTTAGCAAGTAAACGATCATCTCTAGGTAACAGCACATACTAATAAAGTAGCAAAAAATTAACTGTCTGGGTTTGAATCAGAGATCAATAGGATGTTCCTCTACCTTTAAGTGTTCTGAGGTTCATCATCCTTACTGCCTTTCCAACCCTGCCCCTACTAGGACAAATGAAGTTCCTGACATGCTGAGTCAGTGGGTTACAACTCATTAGGCCAAATCTCTGCTGTCATTTCCTCAGCCATATATCCATGATGTTATCCTGCATTTGAAGGACTGTGCCCCTAAAGCATGGGAATGCCCCAATGAATGTTGTTGAGGACTGGATCCTGTGAGACCAGTGAAGCCGTGAGGAAGTGCAGGAAAGATAAAAAAGAAGGTCTGAGCTTTAAAGAAGGGATATTGTCAGGATTTGTCACATGAAACACAGTCACCTTCATTGCACAGAGGCACCTGGACTGCAGCTCCTCAGCTGAATGTGTCACTTTAGAAGCACCAGTTCTGTGATGTCAGGCACGACAGTGAAACAGGAAAATTTCTTTTCCCAGGTTGCAGTTTGCTCTTTCTGACTAGGCACAGAAAAAAATCCTTTCAGCTCACCTGGGACAGATCCTCTGGGAGAGGTCTCACTCTGCAGCTTGGCTGGGCTGCTGGCAGAGCAGGATTTGAACCTGGCTGTGACTCCAGTTCGGCCAAAAGCATCGGACTAGGACTTGCATCTGAACCTCCAAGAATTTCTGCTGGAAGAAAAGAATTCCTTCATGAGCTGGAGCCATAATTTCCTGGTCAACTCATGTGGCAGAATGTGCAGCCTTTCTAACTTCCAACAGTGGGACATGCAATGTTAAAGAGAATTATTTCCTCCGTACACGGCTCATTGTATTTCCCTTAAATTGCTCTTGTGGGGATAAAAATGAAATAAGAAATACATGTCTGTGGAAATTGAAAAAATAAATCAGCTTTATCATCTGCAGATTTCTAATGTTGCAGCATCTGAGAAAGCTTCAGAGCAGTACAGTTCATCATACCATTATATGCTTAATGAGCTTTATCACACTTACTGGAAAGAAATTGGAAAAGCTTCTTCATTAAAATGTTTCACTCCTGTATGAACTAAAAGAAACCTGTATATAGTCTCTTTTAAAGGGATAATTTGCTCTCTAATCCAACATTTATCATGGTTTTGCAGCCTGCAAGTGTGTAAAACATCTTTATGAAAAATGTACTGACAGCTCATGAACTAACTTTCGCCTTCTGCTATCATACAGAGCCAAAGAATGAATTTTAAGCCTAATTAAGTATAATCATTGCTTAATTAACTGTAATTATTGTTCACTTTAAGACTGCGTGTGCCACATTTCATTTGCATGTTGGTTTTTATATCCCTGACTTTAAGCATTGAAAACAAGGATTTATAAATGACTGATCCTCAAGATGCTGTTAGGTACCGACATGAGCAGCACCTGCTCCGTCCTCCAGATGGACTTTGTGGTTCCATAACACAAATAAAAACTGGTCATAAAACTGAAAACAACCCGCAGACACACAATCCCCAAAATTCTTACAGATACCTCTGTGAGTGACTCATTCTGGAAGAGGAACTGATATCCACTGCAAGGTTTCATGTGCAGAGATGCACACCCTGAAATGTGTGACCTCTGACACATGGTGGTAACTATTATTTAATATTAGCCCCAAAAATAATTATCAGATAAAATGATGGACCTGCATTGTAGCTGTTGGGGCTGTCAGGAAATAGTTGACTTGCATTAGGCTGAAGGACAGGCAATCTCACATCCCAGTGGAGAGAGAAAAAAGGTTTGGAAGGAAAGTGGAAACAATCACAGATCATTTCTTCCACCCTCCTCCCTCCAAAACCAGATTGTTTTCTATTCAGTGTTGACTTCACTAACAAAAGGACTTAGAAACAAGGATTTCTGTTCCTCCTTGATATGAAAGCATCTCTTGTCTTGAAAGCAGATCCAAGCTTTTATACAATGTTGTTTCCTTAGCAATGCAATGAATTACTGTGCTGTATTCAGAGGTGGGGAGGGATGGAAGCTAAATTAAAAATCATCAGAATGCAACAGAACTCAGTCTGGGATTATAAAGATTATGTAAAAGCACAGGGCATCCCCCTATGGTAGCTAGTCCAGGGCACTTGTCTCCTCTCAAAAATATGCTGCAATAAAAACAACATTTCAAGATTTAGAGAGATGAGCTTAAAAATCAGTAGAGAAACACACTTCTGGTGGATTATCATTGCATGCAGGAGCTGGTTTGAAAAGCATTAAGATATTTACAGGACAGTCAAAGGACATCCTGTATTAAATCAAATAAATTTTAAAAATTATTTTTAAAGATACAAGGAGATACAACACTGTTGTATCTTTAAAAATAATTTTTTATTTACAAGCCAGACACAGCTCTGGGCAGTCTGGGTAAGGAGGACATAAGGACAGACAGACACAGAGACAGGTTCTCCCTTCAACAGGCATCTTCCAAATCCATGGTCCTGAGCACTGTTAGAGACCTGCAGAACCACGGAAATCCCAGAATCCCAGACTGGTTTGAGCTGGAAGGGACCTTAAACCTCATCCTGTTCCACTCTCCCACCATGAGCAGGGACACCTTCCAGTATCCCAGGTTACTCTAAGTCTCATCCAGCCTGGCCTGGAGCACTGCCAGGGATGGGGCAGCCACAGCTTCTCTGGGCAAGGGCCTCACCACCCTCACAGGGAAGAATTTTTTCCTCACAACTGATCTAAATCTCTCCTCTTTTAGTTAAAACCATTCCCCCTTGTCCCGCACTGTGACCTGCAGATGATCTGATCACTGATTTATTGCTACATCACAGTGTCCTTAGTGCTGACTGTCCCCTACCAACACAGAGGCAAACAATTGACTTGGAGAAAGCTCTTATCTCAGGGAGCCTCATGTAACCAATCTCCAAACAACCTTCAACAAACTGCTTTAAAGCAAAAGTTTGACAGTATAGGAAGTACCACAATGTATTTTCAAGGCTGACACTGGTGTAGTTGTCCAAAATGTTAGGTCACAGCTGGTTTAAAAGGTTACTCTCTGTGTGACCAGTTCAAATGTTAATCACTTCAAAACCAAGCAAATATTCTTATTTCTCCAAGATTGTTTTTGCCACGTGTTAAACACATTCAATTTCAATCCACTTCCTACTGGTCAAGGGTTAATAATGTGAGATAAGCTTCTCTTGTCAAATTCATAAATGTGAAAATTAAAAGGACAGAAAACCAGCTGTTTGATCACTTTAATTTACACAACTTTTGATGAATCAGTGCAACCACGTTTGTGTTGCAACAGCTTAGTAATTATTTCAGTTTAGTTTAAACATATTTAAAACCACAGTCAACAAAATAAAGGGTTTCTACATGCTTGCAGCAGTTACATTAAACGAGCATAGAAGGATATTTTCAGATAACAACAGAGAAACTGGGATAAAAAATAAGGGAGAGGAAGGATGGACCACTGGTTTCAGCACTACTTTCAACTGAAAAGAAATAAATTTCCCTGCTTTACCACAGCAACTTATCCCTGCTTTGTACAAGATGTGTGTGGCTCAGCTATCCATCTGGGAAAAAATTAATTTCCATATCATTAAAGGAATATATGAAGCTAAAATATATTGCCATTTCTGAGCCACTGCAGTATCACCATGCTGGAGTGATAAAAGCAAAGAGGAGTGCTGTGCAAGGGGACAGAGAGAAGTAGCTTGAACTGCTGGTGTTAACACCTCTCCAATGGAAACTGCCTCCATCTGTTTCTCAGAACTGAATTTGACTTAAAAGAATAAAATACACACTTTACAAGTTAACTTTTGTATAGGCAAGTGGGTATTTGCCGTAATTTTTATTCCAATTGTAGAAAATTGCTAAGAAGAGTGAAGACAAGGCTTGAATTAAATCCAGTTCTCAGAACAGGAACACTAATAATTTCATTGTAGGAATTGCCTGCAAATTTGGGATTTTGAACATATGGTCTGAAATTATTTCCGATTTTGTTATGGAAAATCCTCAAAATCCACATAAATGTCACAGAGAAGAAATAAGCATCTAATTGTACCTCCAATTTGGGCAACCTGCCCTGGAGATGCAGAACGGAGACCCTGGTGTGGTCTGTTCCCAGAGCTCTGAGCAGCTGGATGCTCCATAAAAATGGAATGTCCCATCAGGATTCTCTCTTGTGCTCTGCTCAGCCTCGGTCTCTGACCTTCACTGAGCTCCCCAACGCTGCCATCAGAATCCTGAAGAGACCACCAAAATCACAGCACATATAAAAACCCAGCATAAGTCCTCCAAACCCAGGCGTTGTTTTCTAATTACATTAACCCTGAAAGCATTTATAAACTTAAGTTTATTCCATTTGCATTGGATAATGAAAACAAGCCCTGGAGATATCATCTGGGTTTGAAATGAAGATCTACATTTATCAGTACTGGACAGAAAAGAAACACTTGCAGCCAAACATCATTTATTTTGTTAGTGGTATCTCAACATGATCAGAAGCTAAGTTATATATTTAGCACATGAAGCCTTTGATGTTATAGATTTGGCCATTGTTGACTGCCTGACCTTGAAACATTGGCAGCATCTAAAAGCTATTGACTCTCTGCACTGCCTGTCAGATAAAAGCTTCAATTTTCAAGTAGGTTTGGAGGGCACTAAAAATAGGGATGGTTCCATGGATCCTGACTTTCAAAGCTGCAGGTTAAACCCAGCTTGTTTCCATGTAGGAAAACACGTAGAATACCCACACATACACATGTGCGTAGTATAACTCCAAGGCAATACAAGGAACATCCAGGAGAATATTGATTCTGATGCCTTAGGTTTTAACTTTTATATTTTTCCAATCCTGCATTCCCAGTGTGTAACTCTGCAGTGTCCTGCAGCCTGGGAGCTGCTGCTCTCTCATGCTGAGACAGACAGAACAAAGCCTCTCCAGGCTGCTCTCCAAGGACACCCAGCCCGGCCTAGGCCCAAAATGTGTAACCCAGCATCTTGAGAAGGGGGGCAAGCTGAGGGGAAATTCCATCATTAGCTAAAGTTGAATTGGTGAAATTGGGTTGAGATGCAAATGGAGCAAAGCTATAAAAGTGTGAAGAACTCGTGACTCGGGGTCCATCTTGGGTGTAGCCTTTGGCCTGCCCAGGGTGTGCCTCTGAAGGCCTTTCAAATAAATATCCACCTTTATTCCCTTACTCCTGTCTAGTCTCTGTTTCTAGGTTGGCCTCTTTAGGCATCAGTTCTCCTCTAAAGGAGAAGGGACACCTGCACACACCTTGCCAGAACCTGGGGGGAGTTTATGAGTGCCTTGTATGGACAGGCTGAGTGATCCGTGACTATGGGAAAGGGAAAAAGCAAATTAGAACTGCATTTGTAATTGGCAGTGCTGATGAGAAAATGTCACTGCAATTACATGCAAACTTGGGAGTTAACACTGTACAAAGCTTTTCACCAAGTCCAGCCACTGGACCTCATTAGCAAAATAAAGGAAGACAAAGGAACAGCCAAGGAGGTGAGTCAAGTTAGTAATTATTTAGACTAAACTGACCAAGACAGAAGGAAGAAACTGCATATGCATCAGTAGCATCACAAAAAAAGCAAGATCTGCTGTAAATAAAGGTGTTCACGAACCATGCTGCAGTATTCAAAGTTCATTTCCTTCAAACATTCCTCCAGCTATGTCAGTTAGAATGAACACCCAGTCCAAACTGCTATTTTCCAACACAGAAATAACTCAGATGTGTGACAAAAAAAATTGTGATGCAGATAATTACATTTTTCTCTGAGTCTGTTTTTTTCTGCCAACTGAATGGGAATTTTTGAGGTTTTGTTCCAAGATCAGTATCAACAGCATGTGCAAAGTACATGTAAACACTTGCTGAGTTGTTCTTCATAGCTGCCTAAAACACTCCTGTGGCTGTTAAATGCAGTGTATTTGTACTGTTAAACATTCCACCTGTATTGCTGAAGTGACAGAAAATTCCCTGGCACTCCAAGTGACAGGACAAACCTGGGACATGGGACAGTCACACACATACCTGGAAAACGAGGTACACAGGAAGTACAGTTTGTTTATAACAACACTGAGACTTCACTGTTTTTAAGGAGTTTTTCACAAGAACAAAGCCAACAGAAGCGGGATCACTTCCAGCAGGGAATGAAGTGTATGAAGCTGTTCTACAGCCAACAGGAAGGATAAGCTTGGGATATTTTATCTACTTTTGAGTAGGAAAGAATCACTTCAAAACTACTGGAAGAGCAAAGGACTGTAGGTTACCTCCAAGTGGTCAATCCCTTCTTGTACAAAAACAGGTGCTTGATTTAATTTGGCTAAAAGAGTCAGGACAGGATCCCTGTGACTGCCTTTATCCAGTCTCCTCACCACCTGCCCTTCACTTGGAGGATCATAATTCTAGAACAAAGAAACAAAACCAAAAAAATTCCACATAATACATGATCCAAAACTGGTTTTTGGTAGGAATTTGAATCATTCTTACTTTAGTTCACAACAAAGCTTTTTTTAACAGTAAGTTTCCACACTGAAAAATTATGTCATGAAAATTCAAGCATTTAAAAATAAGCAAACAGATGACACACAGTTTTTCCTTTTACCACAGACACACACAGTCTTTATTTGACACAAAAGACTGCAATACTTAAAGAGGAACAAGGTCCTTTAGGCCTCCAAAGATCAGGGATGCAGTTAAATCCTCACGCATCCTCGTTGCTAGCAACAATCTGGCTGCAGAGCTCCTCTCACCAGCAAGGAATTACCTTCCTCAGCCAAACAGCCTGCTTTGAGGATGGAGAAATACTGGAAGGAGCTACAATCCAGCTGACAAAGAGAGGGAAGAACATCTCAGCAGGCAAATGTTCTTCTGATGAAGAGAACTTTAATTTAGGTTCATTTGATACCAGATTTTTAAGCCCAGAGTTTAGGAGAGGAAGTGTGCAGACAGAGGAGGCACCTGAAGATCTGCCAGCTCAGGGCACAGTCTCACAACTGTGGTGGCTGTTTTGGGGGGGTTCTGTGCAGAGCCAGGAGTTGGACTTGATCATTCTGGTGGGTGCCTTCCAACTCAGGATGTTCTCTATTCTATGACTTGAATGAAATCCAGGATATTCGATGGGAAGCTATGGACAGGTGACGTGTGCCCATGAATGTGCAGAAATGTGTAGGAAGGGCAGGCCAGGAGAAGAGCACTCCTGCTCCAGAACATGAAACTTGCCTTGTGGAGCTTGGAAGGGACCTCTGGTCCCTTGGTCTAGCCCAACCCAGCTGCTCAAGGCAGCCCTTCTTCCAGTGTTTGGCCACTCCACGTAAAAACATCTTTTATATTTAAACCAAATTTCCTGAATTTCAACCTGTGTCCACTCCCTCTTGTCCTTCACTGGCTCTGTCTCCCTTACTTCTTTCCACCATGTATTTATACATTGGTAAGATCCCCCCAGAGCTCTCTCTTCTCCATATTCTCTCCTATAATTTATGTCACAGCTACATCTCACCAAGAGGCTTTACACAAAGTCAGAAAGTCCAGGCCTTTGAGCAATGCCAAAAGAGAATACCTTCACTCAGGAGGATTCCAGAACCATGGGCTACAGCAGACATTGGATAAGAAACTATACTGATGTTTTAAGCAACTTTAACTAACTCCAGCCTCAGCTAACCTACTTTAATCATTTAATCACACAAGCAATTAAAAGATGGCTCAAAGCTGCAACAGCTCAGAGCATAGCAATGTTCTGTTCTGTTTAAGATGCCTTAAAACTAGAAACAATAAAGAAATGTAAGTGCATAATAGCTATCTCTCACCTACAGAAGTATATAAATCATCCAACTTTTAAAAAATATAAATTAATTTGTATAATGTGGTCTCTTTTCCTTTGGTGTTCTGAAATTCTAACGCTCTTTGTGAGTGTGCAGTTTAAAAGTGTGAATTAAAAAAGTTAGTGAGTGAAAATGTTTAAAGCACATCCAATTCAGCAGGATGCCCAAGGTGGAATCCACATTATCCCTGTTTTTTTATGAAACAGTTCCTTACCATTTCATTGGCATCTCGGAGAGTACTGGATAAGCTCTCAGTGAGGTTTGGAAGAGACAATCCTCCTTCTGCTAAGGCTGAAAAATATTTTATGTTACAGCTATTAAAAAACACACAAGTTACATGACAGAAAACCCAAGCCACATTCTTTAATAAGTGAAACACTGTGCTTTAGTAAATTTGGAAATTCCTACTGCCGGATGTCTATTATAAAGACATATTTTCATATTTCTTTTCATATTTCTTACACTTTGCTTTCATTAACAACTTAGTACCACATGGTACTTAAGCAAGACAAGTCCCAATTATTTTCCAAGTTGATCTCATGACAAAAGAGCAGATTGAATCTTTTCTCTTTAATAAACAGCAGCGTTTTGTTCAGCAACAGGAAAAAGAACAACGAGGTCTTGTCAATCTTTATGAACTGGGAAGTTAATGCTTGCAGTTTTATCAGAAAACGTATGAAATGTAACTTTAGGAGACTGGAAGAGTTTATAAGAATAAAATATTAATTCAAAGTCTAATTTCCACAGTTGTTACCTCCTGCAGGCAGTGGCTGTCCACAGGTGAAGAGCACCTCCCCTTCTGAGAGGGGTCTGTCTGTGGTCTCAGTCTCTGTGGGGGTGAGGCTGCTCTCCTGCGTGGACAGCCCAGAGCTCACCGTGGGCACAGGGGATGGCACCTGGGGATTGCAGGGAACGGGCTCAAAGGGCCTCACTGGCAGCTGCTGAGGTGGTAACACCAAGGCCTCTGGTTCCTCATCGTTGGCCACTGACATCTCCCTGCAAGGTCAGAACACCCACTGTGAATACACCAAGACACGCTGAACTGCACAGATCAACATCTCAATTCAATACTGAAAAAAAAAAAAATTTGAAATATTTTTTCCAATGCAAAAGCACAGCATTTTACAGAATAGTTCAACAGTTTTATACAATGTTATTTGTGAATTTCTGGTTATAACTAAAAATGACCATGTGCATTCCCAAGGAGGTAATACAAAAATTAAAAATGCTGATAACACAATATTTCATTGGCACTGCAGGTATTACTGGCAGGTGTAGAGGTACAAGTTCACTAAGCACAGTGTTCAGCAGGGCAATGAACAAGGGCTGATAAATCCTGAGAAAGGCCCCGATTTCATATTTTTCTCTGAAATGCACTTCAAGCAATTAAAAAAAATAAAAATCCAATCCTGGCTTATCTCAAATGCCTCCTGATATATACATTAAGCATTTCTTTCTGTTGACTTTTTGAGCATATATGTAGAAAGAACATACATATTTCAGTTTTTAAGAAAAGACAAAACTGTGCAGCCTGTTGAACTCACACAGCCCTGGGACAGAACGGTTCTTCATTTACAGGACTGGGTTTCTCTTCTTCCAGAGGAAGTTCTGCACCATCCCACGGGTTTGGAGGCTTTGGACTTTCCCTTTTTTCAGCCTGGGAGCCCCAGTCTGAGGCAGGAGGGCTCGGTGTGGCTGCTGTGGGAGGTGTGGTGACAGGGGTGACCACAGGGGTGACAACACGGCTCGTGGCAGCTGCAATCTCAACTCCTGCACGTGGGAAGCCAAATTTCAGATCAGAAAGGAAAGCAGGAAGTAAATCTCAGACAGAGAGAGTCAGTTCTATCAAACACTTGCAGTTCTTGTGATACGTTTTTGATAAAGACTAGATTAAGAATTGCTTCTTTTAAGTACAGTGCTGGCACCTGAAGAAGTTAGAATAAAACCTCAATTTCTTCCTCAAGGGAGACTGCTCTGCATTTTAAAAACCAAGTTGCTTTACTTGAAGAATGTACATTTGATTTAATTAACATTAGAAGCACAGGAAGGAGCAAAAAGCTATTTTTCTGATGTGAGAAATTGTGAAGGGGTTGGGAGAGATGGAAATCACACAGACCATAGAAATGTGCATTAATTTTGAAAATAGAACTGTTACCAAATAAAAGATGTTTGCTTTCTATATAAATCAGCCCATAAATTTTTGTAGAACATGAGTTTCCACTTGAATTATAGCCTCAAGAATATTTATCCTGAGAGATAACATTTCTTTGAAGAAGAAAATTAAAGGCAGTAGATTAAAGCATATTTGCTACTTCTAAACTTCAATTATTATTTTCAATACCTGTTTCTTTAATTTTTTCACGTTCACGAACATCCCTGCTCATTTCTGTAGGAGATGGAGATGAATCTGGAGTTTTGACCTGAGGCAATTCTTTTTCTGAAGGTGGTGTTGGTGGTGGTGTGGCCTGGGGTGTTGGCACTGGAGTAGGCACAGGAGCCTCCTGAGGGGAAGAAAAATCATAAGCACAGTTACTATCTCAGTGCAAAATTCCTGCTTTCCCTGTATCCCCAGGGAGAGCTGAGCAAGAGAGGGAAAGGCAGCTTATCACAGAACAGGAACAGTCACTGCTTCATGGATCTAACCCCTCTAGGAAGCTGCACCAGGACAAAATAAATTAAAACCAGTGAATTAGGCATTAAAAGAATTAAATTGGGAAATCATTATGTCTAGAAGAGAACAGACTATTTCAGTTGGAAGGGACCTACAATCATCCAGTCCAACTGCCTGACCAAAAGTTGAAATTTGTTGTTGAAGGCATTGCCCAGATGCCTCTGAAACACTGACAGCTTTGGGATACCAACCACCTCTCCAGGAAGCCTAATCCCATGTTTAACCAGCCTTTTGGTAAAGAAATGCTTCCTAATGTCCAGTCTAAATATGAATTCTATTATTATATGAATTTTAATAAAGTATTTGAGACAATGTTAAGCAAGAAAATATTTCACGACATGGATAAAATTGAGTCAGTATGGTGATTTCATGGTAAGAAAAATCAGCTTAAAAGAAGATTACAAACAAAGCAATAACCAAGACAGCAAAGCACTAAAAGAAGCACAAACAGAATTGTGATGTTCCTTAAAAAGATGACAGCAATGAACATAAATCTGACAAGCAAGTCTGATGGCTGTTGTTTGGACTGCTGTGGAGGAATATGATGGACCTCTGCAGATTTTTCTGTGACATTTCATAAAGAAAACAAGGCAGTGAGGCTACAGGAAGGCTTCCAGGGTAGTTTCTGAAGAGTATGTGCTCAGGGTGATGATTTTTATTAAAATTTCTCATGGAAAGTGGAACCTGCCAACACATTTGGCAGCTCACACCCAACCATGTGACATTGTGAACACCGAAGAACTCAGCAACAGCTGAAATTCAGTTCTAGATAGGAAAATTCACAGTGGGAAGGGAGAAATCAAGAATGCATAAACTACATATTCAAGAACTTCTGCTATAGGCTGAGCACAAATGGAAGAAGAAGAATTAAAGACTTTGCTAGCTATCCTTTAACTTGTGCTATCATGCTACAAATGTGGAAAGACTTTAAAAAAAAACATAATTAGCTGCCTGGGATTCCAACAAAGGCAGGAGAGAATCACTACTATAGCACAAAGCATGGAGGAAACCCCATCTTGCAGACCACATTATTATTAAAAATGTCTATTAGCATTTTAGTGTTACCTGTGCTTGAAAGCAATCTAAACTGGAAAACACCAAAGTGCTGCCCAACAGCAAGAGTCAAAAAATGGTCCACATATGGATGATTGCTTTACTTAGGCTAATCAAACAAAGGCCAAAGAGGACAAAAACTCATCTCTTGAAGTGCACAAATATATATAGCAAGGAAAACCCAACCACTTCAGCTAAAGAATATTTCAGTTTAGGCTGGTAGAGAAACAAAAGGGCCATCAGTAAATGTAGAATGAACAACAAGAAGAGGTTTCTGAGTATCAGAAGGACAAGCTGAGAGGAACATCAGGCCCTCCTCAATCTGTAATGGAGTGGAAGAGATGCAGGATGGCTGAGGTTAAGCCCTCAGCAGTGAAACCTTTACCTTTGCCTTTAGAATCACCTCTTTGTCCCTTGCAGCAGGCAGGAGGAGGTGTTTCAGTCCAACTGCACTGCAGCAGAACAGAATGACTGATCCCACTTCCAACAAAGCCCTCCATAGATTTCTAAGCACAGCAATTTCCACGAGCATCCCAAAGACATTACACAACACCAGATTGCAGCACAGTCATGTTGTTATCAAAGTAAGAGCCAGCTGTCATTTGATTATCAAAGGGAACACAGGAAATTATCCTGTATTACAGGAAGCTCTACTAATCAATTAAGCATTTATTCAAAACTACTGAACTCAAAACTCAGAAAGAATTAATAGTCATTTTAACACATATTAAAGAATGGCTGCAAGCCTGTAAGACCAAAAATAACATTGCTCTCAGCTTCCATTTCTTCTTAGATGAGGAAATTAATTTCTTCATATCTCATTTGTTTGCAAGAAAGCAGCATAACTATTTTTGGTTGAAAATAACACGAGCTATCTTTCAACAACACGAAATTAAGTACCAAGTCCCTCAGAACTTCAGTAGGAAAGCTTAAATAAAACAGACTCTTACCATCATTGTGGTTGTGCTGGGAAGAACACTTGGATCAGGAACTGTTCTCTGAGCCTGATTGTCACCCAGCATGGTTGCAATGGTTTCACTGAGAGCTTCATTCACAAAATGATTTATCATTTCTGAGTCCACAGGGACACCAGCATTGACAAAGAGCTGAAATCCCCCACCACCTGCGACTTCAACTGAAAATGAAGGATCATGAAGCACACAGCCAGGTCTCACTTCCTAAAATCCAAGTACTGTTCTGCAGCCACTCACTCTCTATGAACTTTTAAACATTCCTTTGCAAAAAGTGATCTTTTTTTAAATTTTTCCACATAAGCAACAGTAGAGCAACGAATCAGGAGCATAAAAGAAGGCCACAGCAGAGGGCAGTGACATCACAGAAATGCATTTCTCTCCATTCTCACACATTCATAATGGAAGTAATTTTTGACATATCTATTAACAAAAGAAAGGCAAACAAACATTACAGGCTCAGCAAAATGCCAAATGTGACTTAGATGGCCAATAACAGATGGTGATTTGTACAGTGCTGTTATTCTAACCCTTCTTTTTCTTTTTTTTTTAGATAAATTATTTCAATGGCCTTGTAACACTTGCTCTGTCTCAACATAAATTCAGGTGTGCACTGCTGCTTTTTACAGCTTCACTGGTTCACCATTATCCACCCTTAGGCTCAGGCAACAGCCACCTACACAGCTTGTTAAAATTAGCCAAAAATTGAGGTAATCCATCTGCTGAGAACAGTAATTCCTACTCACCAATGTCAGGGGTTACAACCTCATTGTCTTCACTCTCTGAGCTGCAAATGCTGGGCACTGTTTCTTTCTGAGCTGGGCACATCTCACTGATAATTTTTGCCATTATTTCTTGTTCCACCCTGGCAGAATAAAACCCATTTAAGTATCAGCAAACACCAAGACACCTAAAAGCACACAACAGAGCATTCTTGACATAAAATGCAAGGCAGCTCAAAGGAAAATGGATAAGGGAATGGAAGCAAGAAGAAAAGGAAGGATAATAAGGGAATCATTCCTTCCTCCATATATATTCTTTGCCACTTTGTTAAATTGCAACTCACCAATTTATCAACCTGTTTTCTATAGTTTCTCTCCTTTGAATCAGTTCATCCAAAATATCAGAAGGCTGCTGAGGAGCAGAAGGCACTGGAGGAAACAAAGGACCATTGTATTGTGGCGAGGCAACTTTAAACTGGCCATTAAGCTCCAGAAGAGGCTCAAGGAATTCTGGAATTTCATCCCTCTCCTCTTCCTGATCCTAATAAATAAGTAGTAAATTAAGTTATGGTACATTTCTGGAAGGCAATGTCATTGAGGTAGCTGTCAGATTTTTTTCCTTTAGGAAACTTTTGTGGATGTATCACAGCACACAAACCACATTCTCCCTCCTTAGCGTGTTGTAGTTAATTGATACAGCTCTAAGCTTAGCAAATCATAAATCTGTAGAGGTATAAAGCCATAGGAACTGCTCAGTAAAACATGATTTGGCTCATATTTCCTGCCTGTGCTGCGCAGGGCAGGGAGCCAGTGGCAATGCTGATACTTGAAAAATTTACTTGGGACCTACGTCAGGTTTCTTTAATGTCACACCAGAAATGTTCCTCCTCTAAACAAAAAACTTGAGGAAACATTCTGCAGTTACTTGTTGGGTTAGGGGTTTTTTGTTTGTTTGGGTTGGGTTTTGGTGTTTTGGTTGGTTTTCTTAAAATAAATCAAACTTGTTCTTTAAAGTCTCCCTTCTGAAAAGACAAATTCACAAAAGTTAACGAGCATGTAGTCAATCAAAACTAATAAACTTGCCAGCACTGAAACCTAGACATTAATAGTTTACACATATGTCACACGTGTGTTTGCACTTCCATTAGCTTCAGCTGCTGAAAGTTAGAGGGTATTTCTGGGCAATGATTCACACAACCCTCACAGACATCTTGATTTTAATGTTAAAGTGCTATTCCTAAAAAGTTAGAGAAGTGACTTGGTGTGTTAAAATATTTGGGTTTTCCCAAAGATGCCTCCCTCCTTTTCCCCTGGAGCACAAACACAGCACCAAGTCCTAAAAAGCAGCCACTACCCCATCATATTTTAACATCTCGTGATGAATGAGAACCTGCAACTTCCACTTCTAATATTAAAAACAAATGTCTCTAATAGTAATATGATCCCCTAAGAAGAAAATTTGGCATGCCAGAAAGAGATGAAGAGCTGAGCCCTGAATTACCAGTGAGAAATATGTGATGGTGCATAAAAGCTCACTGTAAATCCATATTTACTAAGATTAATCTCCAACACAGTGAAAGGAGAAAAAAGGTCTTCTTTTCCCTTATATAAATTAAACTTAATTTTAACCCATAAAATAAGAAGACCCCATGCTATATATTATCTATGAAAAAAAAGCACAAATCACTGAAAAGAACAGAGAAGGGAATAAAATAAAGACAGTAACATTTTCCTGTCTCCTTCCCCACCCCAGCATTAAAACTTCTCCTACCTCAATACATTTTAAAACTGCAAAGTCAGAGAGGTCCCTGATGGGTATTACACAAAGAACTACTGGGTCTTTCTGGATCTTTAAATAGTGATAATCTTCAAAGAAGGGAGAAGACCAGAATATGTATATTTGGGTGACAAACAAAGATCTTTAAACCATTTTAGGCATAGAAATGAACAGTGAAGTTAAACTCAGAAGGCCCTGGGTGCCTCACAAGCTGATCAGCAGTTCATGCTGTTGGGATATGTGTGTTCAGAACAATAATTCATTCTGACAGCAAATGTAAAGATGTCTTTGTCCAGCATTTCATTATGCATTTTCTTCTGCCTGCATTACTCCATAAATTTTCTTTGATGTTGCCTATTTAATACCTCTGAAAGTATGCAAAATACAAACATCTGGATTAAATAAAGCAAGTGCATACAATACATCTTACATATATTTAGTAACTCTGACAAACTTTTGCAGTTCTACTGCATTTCTAAAATATTTTATATTTTATAGTGCACCAATCCATAATAATGCACAAAATTATATTCATTTGGGGGTGATATATTATCTCTGCTGAAAGAAAAAAATAATGTCATAGTCACTATTTAATTATACAGATTGAACTTGAACATATATCAACTTGTAGACCAATCTTGAATAATCTGCACTCAATTCTGCATTTTGCTTCCCTGGAGACTGTTGAAAATATCTATCACAACCCCCAATCAAAATATGGCATAAATTAGAAAGTCTTTCAGATATGATTGGAATATTAATCACTGTACTTTATTATAAAGTATCAAGCCAAAATTCTATTTCCCAAATTACATTCAGATAATTTAAGAAAAAAAAAAAGTTTGAAATGATTAGATGCTATAGATTAGTTTTGTTCCATCACCAAACATGTACATGCAGAGTCTTTTATTAAAGCCTCCTGAAACTTAAGCCATGGATTTCTTCCTGATGGATTTCTAAAGCAATTCTCAGGAGCAAGGTCAGGCTGCAGTGCAGGTGTCACCTGTGAGCTTTTGCCCGAAGAGTGAAGTGTAAAAATATCAATGTCCCGACCAAGAGCATCAATGGGAAATGAGGGCTGAGGAAAATACATTTACTCTGAGCTCTGCAGGTTCCATATTTTGTTGTGGCATTCAAACTGGAAGCAAAAATTCTGAGAAAAAAGCCCCTACCTTGCAATTAGGGTATGTCCAGAGAGAGCAAAAAAGTGCATTTAATCTTAAATCCCAGGAAGTTTGCTACAGGAACTGCAGGATGTGGCTGCTTGTAAGAATTTGAGAGCAGACTCAATAAATCTGAGAGTCAGTTGTGGGCTTATGTGAGCTGAGCAAGTTTCTCACTCTGAAATAACCACAGAATCACAGAATGGTTTGGGTGGGAAAGGACCTCAAAGACCATTTTGTTCCAAACCTCTGCCATGGGCAGGGACACTTCCACCAGACCAGGCTGCTCCAAACCCCCTCCAACCTGGCCTGGAACATTTCCAGGGAAAAGAAACACACAAAAAAGGTAACACAAACAAATAAAAAGGGAAGATATCTCACACAAACACTTATCCTACTCAGTTCTAACAGAATTAAGCTTTCATAAGAAAAGGGGGGTGGGGGGAGACAACAAAAGCTATTTTTTTTTTAATAGCATTTTATGCACATACTTTCATGAATCTGAAGACTCTTTTATAACAATAACTTTGCTTTCTTTTGATGTCTTAAATACCCCTGCCACTCCAGAGACTGATTTTATGCTTCCCCATTGTGTTTGCCTTGCACATTTTTAGGAACATTGTCTGTGTGGTCATAGGCCAAACATATGTTTCATTTGGAACATTTTTCCTATTGTGGTTAGAATATATCCCATTGCCAAAACGAAAAGATAAAAGCAATCCAGGAAAAAAAATGAAAAAAGAAAAGATTAATAACTATTATTCACATAATAAAAAATTTAGCACTGCAGCATTTTTTGATAGTTCCTCAAATGATTTCTTTAAAGCTTTTTTCTTGTGCTAACAGAAGAACAATGTCCACAGAGATTTAACTCCTCCCCTCCAGTAACATAAGGTAATTTTGAAACTATAAATGAATAAAGCATTTGCACACTTTTGATAGACAAACCACCAAATCAGGGCTGTCTTAACTAACTGATAATGTTAAATAATTAACTCATTTTAGAAACAAATCTACCTGTAAGCACTAGGATTAATAGTTGATGTACACTCTTATCCTGGGATCAGGAACACATAGAAGAGGTAAAAAATATAGATTTCTGGGTAAATTTTGATTACACACAGTAAGTTTTGTTCAGTAAAGTGACATACAGGCTGATTCACCAACCCTGAGTGTTTCTCAGGATCCCTCAGACAAGAGGTCAGCCAACCAAAGACAGGATTTGCTACCTGAAAAAATTAAACTGTGAAAGAGGATCTCAAATAAACCTGTGTTACCATAAACCAGCATTGTCAAGAATTTCTTCTTAAGATCTAATTCTAACCCTGCCCTCTTTCAGTTTAAAACCATTCCCCCTTGTCCTGTCCCTCCACCCCCTTGTCCAAAGTCCCTTTCCAGCTCTCTTGGAGCCCTTTTAGGCACTGGAAGGTGCTCCAAGGTCTCCCCAGAGCCTTCTCTTCTCCAGGATGAACCACCCCAGCTCTTTTAGCCTGTCACTATATTCATTACATGCAGAGTTTTAAATTGTAAAGTCTAAGTGCTATAATCACTGCTGATTTTAGAGAACTACTTGTATTTCTAGTGGATGCTAACATATCCAAATAAAAGCTAATTTTAGCTTTTTACTCTAATTTTTCAAAAGCTTCTCTACTCACCAACACACAGTAATTTCTAGTATCCTCTACAGCACTGTAAACAGTTCAGTATTGCTCACAAAGTGTATTTTTAAAGCTGCTAGGAAAGCAAAATAGTTTCTTTCCACTGTGTTTCCAGTTTTGACAGAATAATATAAACCAAATATAAAAATGATTAAAAGGAGAGGCCACCTTTGCAATGGGATTACCTGCATGACGTCAGTAACATCAATGAAGTCAGTGCCTGGAAGCTTTGTGTCTTCCTCTTCACTGTGTATTTCTTCTGGAGTCTTACAAAGACAGATTGCAATTGTCAGGTATTTCATCTTGGGGGTGTGGAAATGCATTAGCAGAAAACCTTCATGGCAAGAATGCAATTAAATCACACCTTCCACTATCCCAGGTTGCTCCAAGCCCCATCCAACCTGGCCTGGAGCACTGCCAGGGATGGGGCAGCCACAGCTTCTGTGGGCAACCTTTGCCAGGGCCTCACCACCCTCACAGTCAAAAATTTCTTCCTAATATCCAATCTAAACTTACTCTCTGTCAGTTTGAAACCATTCCCCTTTGTCCTTACTCTTGTAAATAGTTTCTGTCTTTCTTGTAGGGTCCCTTCAGGTACTGGAAGGCTGCAATGAGGTCATCCCAAAGCCTTCTCTTCTCCAGGCTGAACAATCCCAATTCTCTCAGCCTTTCCTCACAGAAGAGGTGCTCCATCTCTCTAATTAACTTGCTGGGATGGAGTAATAGAATTTTAAATACAAATCACTATTTCAGTCCACAATCTCTGCCTGATTCAGTGAATACCTGGATCACAGGAGCCTGGAGGACCTAACTCCTGAAGTAAGGAAAATACACTGTACATTAAGCACACAAAGATAATCAGTGCCTCACCAAGCCTTCACACACTCTGTCCTTATCATTCAGCATGCAGCAGTTACCCTCAGAGCTGCACAAAAACCTTCCTTGTTGCTTAGATCAAGATTAAAAACACTTCTGAAAAGTTGTATGGCAAGAGAATAGAGTGGCCACTCCAACATCACAGGCTCCTGGGGCTCAGTGCCCACACCACTGACCACTCCAGAACAGCCAAGCAGCAGAGGGAGATGAGGAACATCCTCAGAACACTGAAGCCAGTAAAAACAAGACAGGCACGGGCCAACAGGGATTATAATTCTTTACAGGACACAGGAACACTGTTTTTCTCAGAGTTTTACTATGGTGATAATTTAATCTTGGCAGAACAGCGTCTTTTATACAATTTTTCATTTTCTTAAACAAATACCTTATACTATAAATTCTTTAGAATAATTACTCCATTTTTCCTAGAACTGGCTCATTTCTCTAACTAAAAAAAAAGACAATGAGAACTTTGAAGCAATTTAACATGTTTTCTTTTGAACAAGTATGAATTCCCAGACAATCAGTACCTGTATTACAGCATCGACAGGAGGGAGCAGAGGCTCAGAGCCTGGAAGAACGTGATTTACACTCCCACTGGCACTTGAAACACTGTCAATATCAACATTTGGTAACACCTAGGACAGGAAAAAAAAGCATCAATATAAAAATCTATGTATTAGCTTGGCTATTATTATTGAACTTTTTAGATTTTTTCTTTCACTTGATTCTGAGCCACTAAATTCAGTGCTCTCCTTTTCTCATGCCTGTATCTGGTATCAGCTTGGTTCTGAAAATCAAAACACTGTAATGTCAAAAACTAACATCAGAAATAGTCACCTCTTCTCTTGCAGCACCTGACTTCTCCTGTTCTCTAATTCCCTGACACTTTGCCTTGCATGGAACAGAAGGTGAGTGTACCTATAATAATTACCTAAAATATAATTAGAGCTCAGGTGTGTTTGACTTGCAATTAGTTTAGAAGATTACAATACAGTTTGTAATAAAGGCATGCCCACTACAGCACCAAAATGTGTTGTATTTCTGTCAAGAACAAAGATTTCAATGCTTGCTCAATTCCTAGGGGAAAAGAAAAATCACCCTAAATATTTAAGAACTGGGTGAAGTAACAGCAAAATGCAGGTGGGTGGAATAAAGTGACACAGCAAGGGAACACAGCACAGAACACTCTACCTGTGTTTAACTCTGAGTTCCATGAATCATTTGTGTCTGAAAGGTGTGTGGGGGAGTGTGTGCAGTCTCAACAATTTGAATCCAAAATAATGAACACGTAAGAAACATTCACTTCCCTGACAACTGACTCATGCAAAAAATTAAAACAACAAACCCCAACCCACAATGTAAGGACTGCAAGGGCTGATTAATCAGGAGTGAAACCTTTGGGTTGACAATCATGCTTGAAACAGAAATCTTAAAGGCCAAAGCAATCATCCAAGAAAACTGACATTTATATTTATACTTCTTTTATTCCAAGTTTGTTCTGGCTCAAAAATCTCATTAAAACAGAAGAAAATGTGACATAGATCTATTTTACAAATGCCCTGCATAGGTGGCTTAGGGAAGAAATAGTTTTCTAGTCTGGTCAAATAATAAAGATAATTGCTAAAATATGAATAAATATATTACTATAGCATGAGAACTGCTTGGTCCCTCCATTCTATGTTTTTCTAATTCTCACTGAAAACCAGCTACTGATGTCAAAGCGTGTTACTGATGGAACAGACTGCCTGTGGTTAGCACTCATTAAAATAAACAAGCAAATCATCATCACTCTTGACATGTACCTGCACAGAGAGCTGAGGTGGGTCCTTCTTCTCTGATCTCATCTCTATTACAGCTATATTTGGTTTTTTTACCTCGACTGGAGGCTTTGGTGGCACTTGAGGAAGGGAGGTTGTAACTGTGATGGGGTGTGGTTTATCTATGACTACTCCAGCAGGCTGCAGTAATGTGCTGCTGCTTTGGGTTTGACCTAAAGACAGTTGAAAAACAATTAAAAAATTATATATACATCTCCAAAGCCAGTAAATTAATAAATTAATTAAAATTATGTTCTGTGTGTTTCGAGATTCTGTGCAATTACAGACCAATTAAAAAGCCCCCATTAACATTAGCTAAACTATGGTAATTCACCAACTACTTTTAAGGCTTTCCCAGCAGACATTGTGAACTCAACACTACCTTTTTTGAATTATTCACTTTTCTTGACTCTGGTGACACCTACTGCTAAAAACAAGAATTGTGTCTGCCATTAAAAACTACAGACCATGCTTCCCCCACCTCACATTCTCTTAATCATATCCAAAGTACTATTACACTTAGTGTAAGGACCCACACATTTTTGTCTGAGACAGCCTTTTAAAAAAAATAATTACCTCATTTCAATGCCTATATAATACTAACCCTTCTCAAAACAAGCTCTATATAAAGGTTCTATTGAAGGTCCAAAAATCCAGAAGTCATGACAAGGAATTTACTGTGCTTGGCACGGTCCTACTGAAATTGTTGGGCTGAAGTCATTGCCAATGTTGAATCCAAGGGTGAGTGATTCAGTTCCTGCTTACGTGGATCCCAAACTGAGAGCAGGAACATGAACCCTAAAACCAAAGTGTACCAAAAAAGAGACAGCTAAGCAAATAGGTGTCAGGGTGTCACCAGATAGCCATGAAGGATGAGGAAAACCTGAACATTTTCAACTGATCCCTCAGATTTCCTATGAGAGGGGCAGTACAAATCTAATTAAATGGCTTGGGTTGGAAGGGACCTTAGAGATCATCTAATTCCAACCCCAAACCACTGACTTAAGAAGATAAAAGCTGTATTTCCATGAAACAGCAGCAATCAACCTGCACACAGTCTTCTCCAGGTTATTTGCTCCTACCTAGTGGAATAGCCATGGGAATGAGGTGCCCTTCCAGGGGACCAGAGGCAGCAGGGGCATCTCGGCTGGGACTGAAGAGGAACCGGTTCTGCTGGGCGAGGGCATACACAGGGTGCTTCTTCCTGGGGCTGCTGATCACCTTCTGAGTGTGAGAGCAGGTCTGGGTTCTTGCTGACTTCACCTTTGTGCCTGAAACACGAGCAGATGAAGTGCAGGTCATAATGCATGGACAAACCCAGGGACATCACACACACTGCTGATCCAAGCCTTCCTATTGAACCCACTGCAAATTTTAGCTGTGGGATAGAGGGAGTGAGGGATGGGGTCCCAAAGGGCAGAACCCAAAAGTGCTATAGGTAGGTGATAGATAGATGTCTCAATATTGACAGCAACGAAGGAGTTAAAATTGCAATTTTTAAGTTGAATCTAGCAGATAAGGGCACAGTAACATGAAAAGGACCAAAGGACAGTAGTACGTTGGAATGAAATGTGTGATTTAGCAGCTAAGAAGAAATCTTGGCTTGAAGGAGTTAAAATTGCAGCAATGAAGGAGTTAAAATTGCAATTTTTAAGTTGAATCTAGCAGATAAGGGCACAGGAACATGAAAAGGACTAAAGGACAGTAGTGAGTTGGAATGAAACGCGTGATTTAGCAGCTAAGAAGAAATCCATAATTTAGGTTTGAAATGCAGCCACAAAACTGACAGGTACTCAAAGGAACAGGTCTAATCTGTAAATTCCTGGTTTAACAACTCAGTGCTACTGGAAAATCAAGCTGTAGCTAAAACCCAGAAGTCTTGACTTCCATCATCAAGGAAGAACGGATTTTTTGGTCCAGTTTTTCAAGTGTATTGTAAATATCCAGCCAGAAGTAATTTATATGTAAAAATGTCTTAAGCATTGAGCAGAGGAGAGCATTTATTGCAAAGTGCATTTCTCACCATACAGTCGTGCAAGGTCTTACTCACAGCAAACAATGGATATTGTTAAGGAAACTATTAACTTTAATATAAATGGATAAATACTGCTTGAAAACTCCCCCCCTCCAAAAAAAAAATATGTCAACAGCTGTCAATCAGGCAGAAGTTCTTCTACTGTTATTTTGTAGGTGTTAGGATAATGAATCTGGAAAGAAACACACTGGTAACCAACTTCATACCTTTATTACAGCCAAAAAAATGTCATCTTACTCCTCTGTTTTTTCTAATAATCACCTCCCTGTACTCGCAGCCAGTTAACACGTGGCAACATGCACTTTTTAGCTCTGTTCACATTTAACAGCCTCCTAATTAATTGAAGTATGAAAGTCAGTGATTATAAAATATAGGGATAATAAAGATTGATAATGTGACTTTTGTTAGATGCAGACAAGCAGGTAAGGCAGTTCACTTACAAAGTGGTGTTTTGTACAGACAAATTATGGGCTGTAAGCCTGGAAACAAGAACAGGTCATAACTCCTCAGTGAGAAAATACAGGTCAGAGAGAAGCATCTCTAGAAAAGGGTTTATGGTCGTGTTGGATAAGCAAGGGAATGAGAAATCACAACACAATGCCCTGGTCAACAGGATCAATGTAACCCTGAGATGTCTCAGCAGGATGTCTGAGATGGAGCAGGAGACCACGTATGATAACACTGCATTCAGCACTAATTCTGCATCTCTGCAAATATTAAAATAGATTGGACATTCAAAGGCATTTTTCATTTCTTAAGGAAAAATCACCTGGAAACTGAAGTAGCTGTAAACTGCAGCCAAAACCTCACTACAAATCAGGTCATAAATCTGAAGTGTCCTATTTGCTTTTGAAGCACAAGGTATTTTGCCATGGGAAGAAGCAGGATTTCTGCTGTCTTTAAACGATGAGCTTGTGCCTTTCTGCAAAGCACAGGTTAGCCAAAAAAACTGTGCTGCAGTCAGACAAATTACTGGACTCTGTAACATAAATAGATACAGTTCAGAGGCTTGTGATTTAGAAGAGGTCATACTACATGATCTAACAGTCCCCCTTGGCCTTGAACTTTTGAGTAAAAGCAGAAATTGGCAGCGTATCTGTAATGCTGCCAACTTGTAAAAACAAGGTTCTCACAGTGAGAATGATTAAGTACTGTATACACACAGCACCTCATTTTAATTGCTTTCAACTTTTCATTTTTCCCTGAAAAGTTTATTTGCACTGGGCAGAAACTAGACATTTAATTAAACTTAGCTTTAAAAAAATCAGAGTTTTACATGTATTTATCAGTTCACATTATGCAAGAAAACAACTCCAGCTTTTTTTTTAGAAATGATCTCTTACTCATAAAAGTGTTACTTGAATTTTTTTCCTAACTTCCCATAAGAAACCAAGCATTAGTCACCATAGTTTATTTGCAAAGAAAATGGTTGAGAGTTATAAAATGACTGAAAAGAGACTCTCCAGATGGCCATTTCAGTCTTAAATAAACATCCTTATTCTAACACTAATTTAAAACAAGCTCAGTGGACTGCTCTAACAAAATAGAGTCATTTAACAAGTCTGGATTTTTCAGCCAATCAAACCCAGGGCCAAAGACTTCCAACAATTTTGAAGCCTTTATCACCTGGTGCATCAAGGCCAGGAAGGGAATCTGTGGGTGCAGATCCATGAAGGGAAGAACTAACCATACCTAATGGGAAAGAGGTTTGTTTATTCCCTTCTTTTTTTTTAAAAACCTGGTGCTTTGAAGTCCTCATTCAACCCTGGTGCATTTTATTTACACTCCTACTACAGAGGAGCACAGATCTGTTCCTAATTTTATTATTTACACTTTCCTTTGCCATAACAGCACCTTCCACAACTGCAACCCCCAAAATCATTGAACTGTTTTGTCTTCATGAGACCCACGTGAAACACCATGGATTCTTTCTCCATTTTATTGGCAAGATGTAGGAAAGCACAAAACTGAAGCAGTTTGACCAACAGTCTTATCAAGAGTCAAAGATAAATAATGCCAGTATCAAACAAACCTCGGTCTCAGTTAAAATCAGAAAGCTTGGGAATAGGACACACTCATTGGAGTGCTGTTCCTTTACACAACGTGCAAAAATTCCATTCTTCCCTTAGATAAGAATACAAAGGGGGTGTCTTATTTTATTTACTGACAGGACAGAGACAAAACCATAACTTCCCATAACTGCAGCCTGATGTTCAATAGAGAAATGAATTTTATGGTGGCTTTAGGGTTGCAAACACACGTTTTGCTGTGCTGCTGCAGCCTGACTTAATGGCTTGGAAGGGAATCACTCTGGGAAAAGGCTATCCAGAGTTCACTCTGTTTTCCAGCAAAGAGCTTTTAAGCTGTTTGTCACACGCAGGAGTTCTGGAAGATTGAAGGCAGCATTGATCCAGTGCAGTTTTCCCTTTAATTTCTATTTGTCTCCAGCAGAAAAAAGCTGAAGCACAGGAGCAGCTCATTACAGCTGCACAGAACCTGCACCCTCCCATTTCACTGACACTACTGAATTCAACTGGTAGTTTCAAATCATCAAATGACCTATTAGTTATAATTAGATTGGGGAGGCTGGCACTCTTTCTGCCAGCTTACAAGATATTGTTTCTGGAATGATGGAATTGGCCTCCCTTGAAAGGTTATCACCTTCTGTAAAGGACAAGGGCCCAATAAATAGAGAAGAAAATTCATTTAGGACTCAGCAAAAGCAGAACTGCTGATTAAATATTTTTAAACAAGTGCCTATTCTCAATCCAAATCTTAGTGGTCACTGTATCACTGTTATTACTACCCTAAGTGCTTACTAGCACACATTTCACTCAAAGAAATCTGTACAGAATAAATTAAATTATAGGTGTGCAGCACAGCCAGTAGTCAAACAGAGTGATGTACCAGAGGATACCAGCACACCATTTTTCACCAAAAAAAAGACATTCAAGAGAAGGCAAATAAAATATCTAAGTCACAAGGCTGGAGGTTTACACATGACAGGGTCTCTCACCTTTTAAAAAATGGTAAGTTTTGAAAAGTTTTCTAGGTTTTTGCCAGGACTATGACCCACATTTTCCAGGAGGGTTATGAGAATTGTGAATGCTTTCTACCAATAACACTTTCTCTTCACAGATCACAACTGGGCTCCAGAGCACAGGTAAGGAAAGTGCCATAAAGACCACGTCAGGCCAAACAAGAGATTCTTGTACTATTTTGAGGACTCACCACTTGTGGATGTACATCATAACCACAGAATCACAGAAGGGTTTGGGTTGGAAGGAACCTTCAGGATCAACCAGTTCCAACCCCCTGCCATGGGCAAGGACACCTTCCACTAGACCAGGTTACTCAATAATATTAAAATAACAATAATAATAATGATGTAAAAAAAGGCCCAACCTCAAACCCCACAGTGCCTGTCTTCAGAGCCATGGGTATGTTTTACACCATCCGTTGCAACGGCCTAGAAACATGATTTCATCAAGTGACTGGCTGCCTTCTGATGTTAATCTCTCATATTTCACACAGAATATAATGTTTTGACAGCTGGAATAAAAACCCAGCCAGCATTTTTAAACATGACATTTAAGACTGCATCAAGTATATTTTCCCTGCATGGGTAACAACAGCCTAAGTGCAAGAAGCGTGGAGGGAGCCAGTTAATATTTTTCCATGGATGCACATCCTATTAACTCCACTGTGCCCACCATCACTTTAACTGCTCTTACACTTAAGCCTCTCTCCCATCTCCACACTTTCCCTTCATCATTATCTTTTCCAATGTCATTTGCTCACTCTCTCCCCAGTACAATGATCCACATTGTTTTTTCTGACATCCCAGTTGAAGAGTAATCTTATTTTCTGTATTAAGAATCAGGTAAGTTTGGGAAAGGTAACTAGGAAATAAAACAGATTTATTGTCTACTAACTCTAGATGAAGTTTATCTACACTGACCTATGTCAGATATCATGTAGTCTCCCTTTTTAATTATTTTTACACATTTTTAATAGGTTAGAAAATTAGGACCCTCTTATCCTAACACTTTGGCTACAAAACTAATGAACAGAATTTATTATTAATCCACTAATAACCTTCATCAATTAAATAACCTTAACAAGCTATTACAGAAAGGAATTATACTCTGCTTATAACTCTAACTGGATGAAGAAAAAGGAGTTACTTGCACTTAGCTTAACCAATGATTCTGATTACATCTTTCAATATTTTCAAGCTAACGGATGTCATTTTCATGCCCATATTTTTAATTTTTCATATTTCAATTAATGCATTATAAGTGGGAAATTAAATATCAGATTTCCTTCAGTTTTCAAATCTCAGTACATTTCTAAACTCTGAATGAATTAAATATTTAAATGAAATGACACGTAAACCTGACACAAAAAATACAAATCCCAGCGACCTTTATCAAAAATTGAGTTCATTTTTCAGCACATTCAGCTGTGATTAATTTTAGCAATTCAGCTCTTTAAGTCTTGGACAACAATAAACACATACTAATATATTTATCATATTTAGAAATAAGTATTTATTTGACAATCTAAAACCAGGGAGAGACACATTAAGCAAAGTTGAAAAACTTCTGGTATTTTTTTAGTTTTGAAAAGAGGATCCTAAATAGAAATGAACTATTTCAAATGGACAGGACCCACAACAACCACCTAGTCCAACTGCCTGACCACTTCAGGGCTGACCAAAACTTAAACTGAGGACATTTTCCAAATCCCTCTTAAGCCCTGACAAACCTGAGGCAGTGACCACCTCTCTGAAAAGCCCCTGCAGTTGCTTAAGCTTTATATTGAGGAGCAGATGAACTACAGTTAACAGATTCATTTTTACAACGAATTCCTAGTACAAAAACTGGGAAGGAACACCTTGTTCCCATCAAGGAATTACTCACCTCTAACAGTCTCTATCAGCTTGGGTCTTGGAAGTTTAGATTTGGGAGAGGGAGAGTTGAATCTCAGATAGGGTCCTTTTTTAAGAGTGCTACGGTGGCCCTGGTAAATGGGTTTCCCATAAACTTGGGACAGATAATCTTCATTTTGGACCAGTGCAGTTCCACCTACAGGTCCCTGATGGACACCAAAAAGGAAAAAAACAAGCAGTTTACAATTCTTCACTTACGTAAATTGGAACAGGACAGAGCTATCACTTTCATTGCAAATTATTACACCTGCACACACAATTTTTCACGTCAGTCCTGCACAGTTGTTAGCAGAAAAGAAACCAACTGCTTGGGAACTCACATCTGCCCTTCTTTCCTTGCTCTGCACATTTTCAGAAAAGTAAGTTCTAAATCTCTGTTTCCTTGTGTTATCTTCCACCTGCTTCTGCAATGGCTTAGCTGCAGGTAAAGCCTTCTTTGTCAACCATCCTTGGATGTTTTGAGTTCTCTCTTTAATTTCTTTCTTGGTCTTCATGTGCTTGAGGTTTTGGGCTCTCTTGATCCATGGGGCTTTTTGATCATATTTCCCTTGTTCTGAATCATTTCTTGCCATTTCAGCCTAAATAGAAATCATAAATGTAATAAATGGAGATTTTTATCTTCAAGGCTATCAGCAGAGTGTGTGGATAACTTTGAAGCTCTGAGAAATGGCCTGTTTTTCATGTTAGTCAGCAAATGAGACCAGGGATTTTCATTAAGCAACTAGAGTTTTAAAATGGAGGTAAATATTTTATTATAGCTTACTGCACATTAGCAATAAGCAGCTTTCTCAAGTTTTCAAGGTGTGAATAAATCCCTTACTGTGGACATGAAAGAACAAGGCAAGGTGGGAAAATATAATGTAAAACCTGAACTCATTTTTCCAGCCCTACCTGGATTTCCTCACTGATTGCCTGGATCCACTCATCCACAGTCCTTCGGATACGAATCTCTTCCAAGATATCTCTGAAACAGAAGAAAGAACTGTTTTAGGTCAGTGCTTCTCAAATGGCACAGATTTGTTCCTGGGAAAGTAATGACCTATAAATGCTCTAAAAAGAGAAGCCCAGAACACAGACAGTGAGATTCTGCACCTCCAAAGTCCCCAAAAGGCACCAAGCAAAGCCCATCGAGACTCCCAACCCCAAATCTGTTCTTGCATGATGCCACCTGCAAACCCCACTCCCTGCTGGTGAGTACTGACACTATTACAAATATTCTAGGAATAAGAGGCAGCCATGTGTCACTTCATACTTTGATCACAACTGAAAAAACAAGAAAATAAAAGTACTCCAACTTAAAAAGAACAAAAAAGCAGATGACAAATTACTGCATCTTCTAAAAGATAATGAGGGCAGGTAACATGCCTAAAAAAAACGCCTTATACATACAGAATAGCTACCTTCCTCAGGAAAATGCAAGTTTAGATTGTATTTTAATAGAAAACTTCCATTATGATTCAAGCATGAATATTTAACATAATTAACAAAGCAAAAGTTCAAAAGCCAAAGATCTGTTCTGAGGTGATTAAATTCTGTAAATTTACAGGCTTATGAAGACTCTTCTGCTCTGAATAATTAAATTAGTCTTTAATTTTCTTATTAATGTGAGTTTGTATGGAAACAGCTAAATGCCCTGGCAGCACAGCAGTTTGCCCAGCTGATAAAGCCTCAGAATTCAGGTTTAGGCACCTGACAAAAATTCAGTTCACACCACAAGGGTCGAAAAACATCTGATGTTCAAGAATAAGGCAATGATTGCTAAGAAAAGTCAATAAATCCTTTTTGCAGTGAAGAGCAAGGGTTCTTCAATGCACAGATTTGGAAACATCACTCTCACAAAGCACTGAACTGTAGGGTCTGACCTGTTTGCAGTCAAGGAGTTAGTGAAAGAATACATGGCATCTCTTGCACGAGTAACAGCTTCCAGATTCTCCTCAAGGACTCTTTTATTGTTTTGAACTCCTCTCAAAATCCTTTCAGCATCCCTCAGTATAGACCTTGGCACTCTGACATTTTGAAGGATGGATGGTTTGTTGAGCAGATGATGTTCAGGAGCATCAGGTGGATTTTTTGACTAAAATTGAAACAGAACCTCTAGCTTTTAATCAGAGATTGTAATTTCCTATTAATCTGTTATCACATCAATGCCATCATATGAAATACTGCCCATGTGCACCATCAGCAACTTCAGTTACTCAAGAATGTTCATTATGTTGCAAATATATTTAGAGAAGTGAAAGACATCCAAAAGATCTCACATGGAAAATGATGTGAAGTATGAGAGGCAATGCTAATGAGGCTAATAAGCATGTGAAAAAGATGGCAATTAGATACATGAAGTATCACAAGCAAATCTCTCCATGTAGCAGTAATTAAATATAATTAAAAGCCTAATAAAAGCCCAAGTCCTCTAAATACATGCACTTGTTTGGCATCAATCTAGCCCAAGAAACACCAAGCAATACTTGTAAGTTTTAACAACATAAATCCCTCAGCAGCCCCTTGATCCTCTCTCACTTTTACCCATTTTCACTTTTCAGAAGGAACAATGAAACCTCTCACTTTGCAGAACCCTTTTACAGAGATAAAAATCGAGCATAAATTAGCTGCCAAGTACAAAAGAAAAGGACACAAACACAGGAAACAAGTTCTCACATTCATTCTCACACTACTGATGAAAAACCCAGAGGTCCATGAAAACTTCATTTAACAGTAAAAAATTTAAGAAGTGATTAATGTACATTAAAAAAAAAAAACAAACCTCAAACCAAAATCAAAATACCCAAACTCGAGTAGATTCTGAAAGCATCAACTGAGCAGGGGGAAAAAAAAAAGTCACAGATCACAACTCAGTTCTGGCTTTAAGGCTACTCTTTTGTCAAATCAGAATGAATCAGAAGTTTATGTTCTAACAGATGTACTGCCACAATGAACATAACAAAACAGGAATCAACACACTGATGCCATGATCTTGGTTTTGGCCAGGTGAGAAAAGGACAATGTATCAAATAATTTATCAATTTTATATAGGCTTTCATTTTAAAATTGAACTTTTTGACAAATATTAACTATAAGTATTTGTTAACAATAAGACAGGTAAAATCTGTGAGAAAAGGCAAGAAATCCAGATACACATTTTACAATTTTACAACTGTAAAATGATGTAGACTTGCTAGTGAGACCCAGATCAGGAAATGGTAACTGGATCTGTTAAATCTCTAAAAAATGCTGCTAGCAGCAGCCCACACTGTGCCAATCTGAGACAGCAGCTTCCTGCCTGAACTTATCCCCTCAAGGGATTTACTAGGACTGAACAAGACAAGAGCAATGTGATCTGTACAAGAGACCCTTTAACAAGCACACAGGTGTGCAACAGGCAGGCAGGGATATTTCACTGCAAACACATTCAAAACTGCTTCAGCATTCGAGTATTTTTAAAAAGCCCAAAAACCCACAAAAGAAACACACATAAAAATTTCAAGATATACCTTAAAAAGATCATTCATGTCAGATTTCCATGAACTTGCTTCCTAAAAAAGACAGAAGAGCTGTTGAAACGTTAAGGTAAAATCCATAGGAGATACCAGATCAGTTTCACTGGCTACAATGAATTCCTTGACATCTACAACATCCCACTGCTCCCTTCTGCTGGGTTAGAGCACCACCTTCTGTCCTCAGCTAATTCACACCTTTGCTCTATGACAGAGCTGGTTTATCATTTATCCAAAAATTTGTCATTATGTCACTCTACAAACCTCTCAGTGATGAGGAGTCAGTAGCTAAGCGTCTAATTGATTCAACTCTCCATTTGCTAAGTCATCACATCTCTGGCTTTCTACTGACCCGTTTCATAAGAGAGATTTCAAATCATTTTTGTAACTGTGTCTTTCTCCCCTGCCATTCCTTCTCCCATCTCATCTTGTTCTGTTGCCTGTACTGAGGTATGTTACTTGTTTAAGTTTTTAGCAATAGTGGTAAGAAAATACTTGCAACCTCAGTGGGGCACATGGCACCTGTTCCATTCACAGAAAGAACAGTTAAGTGTAAAATCCACAAAGTGTTACAAAATCTATAAAAAATGCATCAAGAATGCTATGCTCTAAGAAATAACAGATGAAGCTGCATCTTCTAAAGATACAGCAACAAAACACAGACAGGCAACACTAAGTATTTTTTAGGGAAACATGCAAGCTGAAACCTTCAACCACAGAAATGAACCAGCAGAATCAAAACTATTACATTTCAAGCCAATTCCCAGAGCTGAATTTTCAACCTTTTCTTCCTTCTCCCTGTGTGTATTTCCAAGGACAGAGAGGACCACAGCAGACAGGTGGAACCAGGAATGGAACCAGGTTAAGAGATAAAAGCCTCAATTGTCAAAAGCTCCATGTTGTCAGCACAGAAGCAGATCTTGTACCCCCAAAAGTACAAAATCATTAGCACAAGAAACAGCACAAGGATCTACGCCCAGCAATTCCTTGAAAACAGCACTCAATAAAAAAAGGAGTGGCAAAAGGAAATGCTGAAGTCACCCCTAAAGCTGACTGGAGACAAATGGAACATTGTTCTTTCCCAAATGGGAAAGTTACAGCAGGTCTGTAGCCTTGCAGAGAACAGGCACTGAAAATATCCAAAACCTTAGAACAAATAAACTTCTTTCTCTTTCTGTCTTTCCCTGTTTTATGTCTGGACCCATGGCAGTCAGAGTCCATTGCACACTCAGAGCATTACTCAGGCTCAAAGCTCTTCCACACACAGACACCCCAACATTTCAATCAATTGTAAACAAATGTGGTCTTTTTACAGGTGTAGAAGCAAGAGCAACACTTGTACTGATACCAGACCTCTGTTTTTCTCCACAATATTTACTCCCCTTATTCAAACCCCTGGTCATTCTGATTACATTGACTTTACCTGCAGAATGTTGTGCATTTCTCTTCTCAACTTGCCAAGATCTTGAAGTAAATCATCTGCTTTTTGCACTGTTTTCTCAATTGAATGGTAGCTTTCAAAAGAAGGGACTGAGTCTGCAGGCAAAGCATTGTGCCTGAGGGAAGAAACACTCCTGGTTACACCTCTCATGGCTCCTCAGGTGGCCCAAGAAATTATTCAGCTGTGAAACCAAGCAGGAATTTCCAGTGCAAGTACCAAACCTTTAGCTAAAGTGGAACTCGCTTTGGCATCTGAAGTTACAGAGATGTTATTGGGTTTTCTCTGTTTACCACTTACCACCCTGAGCTGTATCCTTGTATTTTCAACAGTGAAACTACACCTAATAAGCAAAATTTAAACTTTGGATACCTTTCCATTTGAAGCAATTGACATTTTTGTGCATGCTGTTCTAAATTAGACAGCATTTACGTATCAGTTTCTCACTGTATTAGTGAAATTATAACATTACATTACTGCCTGGGGAAAATATGCTTCAGACTGCATGGCTAAGAATGTTTTTTCACCCATTTTAAAGCTTAGGATTTGTTAGGCGGATGCTGCTCCTGAAAAACACTCCAAGTGCAAGCCACTGACCTCTAAGAAAGGTGTTAAGAGTTATCCTTAGCAACAAGCCTTCATCTGCCTGAAGTTCAACAGAAACCACAGAATCATGGAATATCCTGGGCTGGAAGGGACCCACAGGGAGCAGAGTCCAACTCCTGGCCCTGCACAGACACCCCAACAATCCCACCCTGGGCATCCCTGGGAGCCTTGTCCAAACTCTCTGAATTCTGTGAAGCCTGGGGCTGTGCCCATTCCCTGGGGAGCCTGGGCAGTGCCCAGCACCCTCTGGGCAAAGAACCTTTTCCTGCTATCCAACCTAAACCTCCCCAGCACAGCTCCAGCTGTTCCCTCAGGTCCTATCAAAAGTAATAGAAAAGTAGGATAGAAATACCCCAGCACAGCTCAAGGACCACACCAGTGCCTGTTACACCATCAGTATCTAACACACCTCTCTGCATTGCATTAAAACAGAAACTCCTCCTCAGTTTGGGAATGTTGTGTTTATTCACCTGTCTCTCTCAGAACGCCAGCTCCTTTCATTGCTGCTTAATGCTGTTTTCTTGGAATATTCTATTTGCTTCAGTGGTGTTTCTTGAGAATTCAAAATGAGGTGAAATGAAGCAGAAAAAAGAAAGTTAAGTTAGTTCAATATATTTAATACTTTCTTTTACTTTCCAGATATTTCACCATTATATAATACTCACCAAGGTGAGTAAAATATCTTTTAAATTTAAAAATATAGATCTATTTCACATAAGGCAAGTCACTTAAAACCACTCACACCAATCTACCTTTCTAAGATTGCTTTAAATTAGCAAAGCCAGATGGAACTGAGATGGCAAAGAACTGAGTCACTGAGAACAAATCTGTGATATTATGTATAGAATGCTTCTTCTTTTGTCTCATTTCATTTATTCCTGGACCCACTGAACAATAGAATACCTGACAGCTTTGTGACAGAGACAGAACCTGATGAAAAGCAGTAAATTACTCTACATTTGCTTTACATCTGCTGTTTTCATTACAATAACCCAGAGACCTTGTGGACCCGTGAAAAACCTAAAAAAAAATCAGTTTAACCAATGATAATGACAAAGTTATCGAGTAGCTCCCAAGTTTTACATTATTCTGTCTAATCTTCCTGAAACCTGACAATGAAAAAATATTTCAGTGAGCAATCATGCTGAAACTCTACAGATTAAATCAGCACTGTCTTCAAGTCTTCAGTTACTTATGAGTAAGTGACTTATACACAAAACTAACCCTTCCCAAATGTAGATTTCAAATATTCTGAATATATGCATTTAAGTGCCAGCAACCCAACAGGTCAGAAAAGGTGAGGACGACACAAAGTAACCCCCAGGCCATATCACTCAGGCCAGTGGAGGACAAAAGTGTCTTACAGTACCTTCTCTTGTAGGTTTGGGAATGTTTTCCTTTTCCACTATGGAGTTTTCTTTCTCTGAGATTTTCCCATTTTTGGGTACAGGTTCTGGAGCATATCTCCGAGGCACTGGTGTCTTTAGGGGAGATTTTTGTGTATGAATCCCATGACTTGGAAAATGGCTTGAATATGCTTCAGGAAATACTAAAAAAATGAAATTATTTAAAGGTTAACAATTTTCTTCATAGAAAATGGTATCATAGAATCATAAAGTGGTTTGGGTTGGAAGGGACTTTAAAGATCATCCAGTTCCAACCTCCAGCCATGGGCAGGGACACCTTCCACTATCCCAGGTTGCTCCAAGCCCCATCCAACCTGGCCTTGGACACTTCCAGGGATGGGGCAGCCACAGCTTCTCTGGGCAACCTGTGCCAGGGCCTCACCACCCTCACAAGAATTTCTTCCTGTTCTGTAATCTAAATCTACATTCCTTCAGTTTGGAGCCATTCCCCCTTGTCCTATCACTCTCTACCCTTGGAGAGTCTAGAAAAAAAATATC
Organism: Pachycephala philippinensis; assembly: GCA_013397055.1. Classification (NCBI taxonomy): domain Eukaryota; kingdom Metazoa; phylum Chordata; class Aves; order Passeriformes; genus Pachycephala; species Pachycephala philippinensis. The sequence goes on from VWZT01013814.1 coordinate 302,230, forward strand.
TAGAAAAAACCCCATGCCAGCTCTATAAATTCTTCACAAAAATGCCAAACATTACTGCACTAGTTCAAAAAGTAAACAGGAAGAAAATGTTATACTTCTGACTGCTTTCATAAAGGGATAAAAAAACCCCCCAAAACCCAACTGTATTTCATTACAGGCTTCCACACAGATTATATCTCAATAAGATTACTCTAACTCCAGGCCCCTCCTCGTGCAGACTTAGTAAATCAAGAGTCTCACTTTAATCTAAACCAGAAGATACTGGAACATCTTCAGAATGTCCCATAAATTATAAAGAGCATTGGGCAATAAAACCAATTACACAGAAGATATGTTTCCTACTCATTACTGATGTGATGCACAACCCAATATTAATGGACACAAAATTAATGCAAAACTAACAGTGAAAATAAGACAGAAAGAATTTATCTCCACCTTGGGCAGGTGCAGCACTGGTAGGGAATAAACCCCTGTGAGACAAAGGTGCTTCATTAGTGAGTGATCTCTGCTCTGGCTTCTCAGAGTGTCTTGTCAGGGGCCCAGAGGCAGGCACAGGAGCCTGCTGCAGGCCACGTGTGTTCACTGCAGAGCTGATGAGATGGGACTAGGAGACAAAATTACAGAGTATTTCTGGTCACTGAATCACAGAATTGTTGAGGTTGGAAAAGACCTTTAAGATTACCAAGTCCAACTCTTCTCCCAGCACCACCACCATGTTCCCCACCAAACCAAGTCCTCCAGTGCCACATCCACGTTTTCTGAACACTTCCAGGGATGGTGACTCCACCACTGCCCTGTGCATGTTCCAATGTTTGACCACACTTTGGTGAAGAAATCTTCCCTAATATCCAACCAAAACCTACCCTGGTGCAACTTGTGGCTGTTTCGCCTTGTCCTGTCCCTGTTCCCTGGGAGCAGAGCCTGATCCCCCCCGGCTGCCCCCTCCTGTCAGGGAGTTGTGCAGAGCCACAAGGTCCCCCTGAGCCTCCTTTTCTCCAGGCTGAGCCCCTTTCCCAGTTCCCTCAGTTGCTCCTGATGCTCCAGACCCTTCCCCAGCTCCATTCCCTTCTCTGGACATGTTCCAGCCCCTCAGTGTCTTTCTTGTTGTGAGTGCTTTCTTTGATCCACTTTCACTGGATCTAATATTAAGAAATAATCCAAATTATTATAAAATTAACAGTGTATAAAGACAAAATTATTAACCTGAAGTTTCTGCATTGTGACTTAGATACCTGAATATTCATTTGTTGCTCCTGTAGCTTTTCCAAGTGCTGAATCCGTTGCACCATGAAAGCATTCATTTGTTTCTCAAGCTCGTTGACTCTCTGGTGGCAGTGGGGCTCCTCATGCTGAGCCTTCATATTTGTTTGCTGTTCAGACACCCGCTGCAGCTGCCTGTCTGTCTCCTGCAGTTTCTGAAGTAGTTCTGAAACCGAGCTGACTTTTGCTTCCAAATCATTTTGAACCTGCAAGAAAGGATTAAAAAAAAAAAACAGGGAAGGGGAAAAAACCAAACATTATTGCAGAAGATGTGTGAGCATGAAAAGAACAAAACACCCTTCACAGAATCCTGGATTTGCATTCCAAGAGAAACAAAACTCTATCTAGCCCTAAAGTCTGGCAGTTTAGCCATATTATAAATTTCTAGTAGATAAATCAAATGTTCTGTCTTTTGCCCATTTAGTTAAATGGGAATTAGTTCCCTCTCGTGTATTGGTCAGTGAGTGTGAGACGACAAACACACAAAGCAGTGAGCAGACACATTCAGGCTCTCTGGAGCTACCACCAGCAATTTCAGGCTTGTTTGGAACATTTACTACTTCAAGAGGACAAAGAACTGCTGTTACCACGAGCTACTCACTCACCTTGAGAAGTGGAGCTGTCGTAGCAATGGCAGCAGCAGTGGCTGCTGCAATGGTTGTTGCAGAGTCAACTTCCCTGGGTGCTGACCTGGTGTCATTAGCAACACTCTCCCTTTTTTCTGTGGAGGCGTTTCCCAAGAGCTGTACCTTCACCTCCTTATGAACAGGAATATTTTGAGTTCTATAAAAAGAAACAAGTGCTTGTAAACAGCATTTTCTCCACATCCCCTCTGAGCAAACCATTTCCCACACACAGCACTGATATCACTGTGTAAGCATTTCTCCTTGAAGTTTTGACACAAGATACTCCGGGGAATAAAATCAACTGAAAACACTTTCATACACAGAAAAGGAATACTAGCAGAGAACAGTAAAAAAACACTTCTTCCTTACCAGCCATGCATTTTGGCAAAAACTGAAGTGGTGTAGGTGCACAGAAACAGAGCAGCTCAGACACTACCAACAATTCACACTTACTTTTGCATTAATGCTGCTCTCAGAGCCTCTTTCTGGCCAGTAGCATATTGAGAAATAAAAACATCATCTGTGGGGAAGGACAAACATACTTTGTTGAGATGATTGACACAAAATGTCTATTTCACAGGTAGAAACAAAGTGTTATTTCAATGCATTTAATTTTGCTGTGAAGCATCTGTTGCCTGCAGGAACCACATCATCTATTGTAACAGCAGATTGTTTCCCCTCAGTAAGCAGAAAATTTAAATAATGATAAGAGTAAGAGCAGGCTTCATTTAACCCAATTTTTCTAGCATTGAATGCTGGTATCAATGAAGTCCAATAATGGTGAGTAAAGCCTCAATGGTAATTCAAGCTCAAACAACCAAGTCAGTAAAATGCTGCAAATTCTGACTTGAAAATAATTTAAAACTAAAGAACTCAACAGTTGTGATATGAATATTTCCCTGCAGTCATCATAAATTAAAACAAATTATCTTAATAGCTTTACATTATGCTAAAAGGATTGCAGGCTCTCCCTCACCCACTCTTTGCTGGGCAGAGGAAGCAAATGTTGATAGAAGTTGCTGCCTGTGAGTGTAAAAGAGGAAACTAAAGTATTGATTTTTGGTCTTAACTAGGGTATTGATTTGTGTTTTTTCTCCTCTACACAGCCCCAGATAGCCAAGAAACCTGCAGATGTGTGTTTTCATTAAAAAGCCTTCACTTCCCTAAATCTGACTGAAATTGGCATATTCAGAAATTAAACGAAAGGACACTGACACTGTGATTTCTTAGGATTCTTAAGGATTAGAAACACACTTCTTCTGGTGTAGGCTGCTTGAAGAAAAGTATGCCTTTGTAGTACAATTATTCACAAGAGGAAAATGCATCAAAAGAAGCCCCTTCCCCAAACTGTCCATTCAGAGACATGAATAGTTTGGTTAACAAAAGGAATCTCAGAACTCTGGTACACTGGCAGAAGTCCCACTCAGTTAGAATGTGGTAAAATTTGCAAAATTTAAGAATGTTTGTTACAATTATCCTCTTTTTATCAAAGCAACTTTTGAATACTTTTCACCCAGAAGTTTCTCTAATGAAGAAAAGTACCTGAAAGGTCCCTTTTCCTTTAATTAATCAGTCTTTTTACCAAAAAAGGAAAAAAAAAAAAAAGAAAGGAGGTCTGCAGCAGTAGATTGATGTGTTTTACCTTCAGGTCCTCTGCTATCTTCCAGCAGCAGTGAGGGATCATCTTGTGCTGCAGCTTCTCCAGGATAATCCTTCAGAACAAGAGCAGAAAAAGCACAGATCAAAGCCTCTGCCAACAGTAGGCAAAATTTTGGAGGCAGATGGAACTGCTGAGCACACAAATGGAATCATTTGCACACATAAAACATGCAGTGATCTCTACCACAGAATCATCTGGACATTGTCAAGAACTCACGTGGCATTTTAGGGACTAAAACTCCAGAAACACAATTCAAATTACAAGTATATATTCTAGGTGCTGAATAAGTTTATCCTCCTCATTTGTGGGCAAAGAAGCAGTAGTGAAACTACACCCGTTTTAGCTTAGCCAAGGTGCTAATCTCAATTCAGGATTGCTCCCACACAGAGAATTAAGAACTGCTAAATAAAGTCCCCCCAATCAGCAATGACACCAAATTAGCAGCAACTCAAAGAGGAAAATCAGCTGCACAGTTGCAGTGCAGAGGCTGAGCCAAAATCTTGTGCTGCTTTTAGAGGAGTCACAGCTTTTTGAGGAAATCGCTGTTCTCTTTGTTCAGGACCGAAGGAAGCAACAGTAACTTTTCTTACCATTTGGGATAAAAACATGGGCTCTGAAGTTTCGACTGGAAGCAGACATTCTGAATATCCCTTGGTGTTTAGGACTCCTAAAATAAAAGCAGTTTTACTGTGGTCATAGTCATGTCTGGTGCATTTTCTGTACAGCTCCACATTTCCCTTATCCCTGAATGCCTAAACATCATGACCCTCATAACACAAATGACCACAGAGATTGAGCTAAAGCTTAAAAACATCAATGAATTCTGTGAGTCTGAATGAGAAACTTGATTTACAGCATGGGGAAAACTCTGAAAAACAGAACGTTATGAAACACCCTTTAAACAGGGATGTTTAACAGGGATTAAATATCTCTACCCCCATGGAAAGGGACACCTTTCATATCCCAGGTTGCTCCAAGCCCCATCCAACCTGGCCTGGAACACTTCCAGGGATGGGGCAGCCACAGCTTCTCTGGGCACCCTGTGCCAGGGCCTCACAGCCTGCACAACTCGCCTTCCATGCGCAAAACAGTTCGGGAAAACAAAGCGTGCTGACAATTGTAGTACGCGAACACAAAGATCCCTTAACTACAGAACTCCTCGGTGGCTGAAATCGCCTCTCAGCGCTTCCAGCACCAGCCCGAGCCGAACGCGGCGGTCTCTGACGCACCTGGAGCGGCGCTGGGGGACACGCGGGGGGTCCCTGCCCCGCACGGAGCCCAGGCCGGCACCGCGGCCGGGGGAACGCGGGGAGCAGCTCCGTCCGCAGCCAAATCCCCCGGGCACGGCGAGACCCCGTCACGGAGCTTCTGCACAGCCACCGTCACCTTCCTGCCGCGGCCGCCGCCCGGGGGCTTCTCCCTGCGGACCGCCGTGGAGCGGATCAGCACATCGCCCGCCGTCAGGCTGCGCAGGGAGTCCGGGCTGGAGCCGCTCTCCGCTTCCATGGGGGAACACTGAGGGGATCGGCGAGCGGCGCCTTCACAAAGGGGCGTCCGTGCGGGCCGGGCGCTGTGCGGGCTGGACAGCCGCCTGACGGCTCCGGGCCGCGGTTCCCTCCCACGTCGCGGGCACGGCTGCCGTCCCTAAGTGAGCCGTACGGCTGCCGGCCCTAAGAGAGTCCCGATCCCGCTGTCCCAGTCCCGATCTCGCTGTCCCAGCCCCGTTCCCCCTGTCCCAGCCCGGCCGCCACAGCCCCGCTCCCGCCGCCGGCGCCGGAAGCGCGCGGTGCCATGG
>VWZT01013814.1:308389-351836 GCA_013397055.1 Pachycephala philippinensis
GGGAAACGCGCGCCCCCGAGAGGGTAGATCGGGCGGCGGGTCGGCGCGCGGCCGATTCGCCGGGGCCCGTGGCGAATCTGCGGGGCCCGTGGCGAATCTGCGGAGCCCGTGCGGGGCGGGGCGGGCCCCCCTCGTGCGCGCGCGCGCGCGTGGCGAATCTGCGGGGCTGGCGCGCGGGGCGGTGAGTGCGCGCGGGCCGCGAGCGCGTGAGGGGACGGGAGCGGGGGACGGGCGCGCGCTCGTGAGGGACCGGGAGCGTTCCCGAGGAAGCGGGAGCGGCCCTGAGGAAGGGAGAGCGTTCCCGTGGCCTGGGAGAGCCCGTGAGCCACCGGGAGCGACCCTGAGGAAGCGGGAGCGTTCCCGTGGCCTGGGAGAGCCCGTGAGCGACCGGCAGCGTCCCCGTGGGCCCTGGATTGGGGAATTCCCCGCCCTGTACCGGGGGTTTTCCGGGTGCCGGGCGGCTCGGTGCGGGTAAGGGCCCTCTGTGCCCAGTGTTGGGCCAGGGCTTGGCTGAGCGAGTGACTCCTGAGGAGCTCAGTGTGCCCTTGGAACGGAGAACTGGAGGATGGAGTAAAAGGAAAAGACCAAAAAAAATGAAGCTCGACCTGAAGTTGGTTTAGGCTCAGGTTTTGATTTTATTGAGTTAGAAGCGTCAGTCAGGTGTGATCTCACCTAAATAGGAGAGTGCTGATGGGAAAATGTGTATTTTCCCTCAGGACTGACGCCCATACACGTGTTCAGTGTGCTCAGAGAGCTCCCCTGGTGCCTGAGGTCACACTGACTCTGGTAACTCACATTTGGTGTTAGATTTCTACCTCTGATCGCTTCTCCTTCAGAGCAGGGTCCAGGCCAAATCCAGAAGACGGTGAATGGTAACAACGTGTGCAGCAGCTAAACCTGGTTATCCAGCCCCTCTCTCATCTCACCCTGTCCTCACTTCATTAAATGCCTCTGGCCTCCTAAAATCAGTTAATTTGGGCTTGTTTTAAATCTGATGTCCATCCAGTTGTAGCCTAGTAATCCCCCATGATAAAAGAACTTTTTCTGCAAACTGGGGACTTTACCTTGACACAATTCTTTCACTTGAGATTTTTATCCTTCGACACATCTCTTGGCTTGATGTTTTTATTCGTCTTCCTCCTTTTCAGAAACCCTTGCACGGTGTTCTCTGTGTGTAACTGGAAGCAAAGGTTTAAAGAGACATTTCAGCTTTCTTTTTATGGAGTACTTATTAGGTATTAGGTACTTTATCAGGTACTTACACCTAATTCAGATGGTTAGCAGGGATTACAAGTGTGAGGGATTTATAGTGTCTCTCCATCACCCTTCTTCACAGAAAAATGCAGCCCTTCCCCAGAAGGTAGGAAAAAAAAAATCTCAAACACAGGGCTTGTTTATTTTGCTCAGAGGGACTTCTCTTGATGTTTTTTTTAGAACACCAAAACATATTTGGAAGAGCTCCAGGGCCTTTCAAGAAGGGAGATTTCCCACTTCTTGCTCCTTTCTGGCGAACCAGCACACCCAGACTGTCCCTTGCAGCAGACGTTTATTCAGAGATCTCTGCTTCCTGCAGTGTGAATATCCTTGTTTAGAAGGGCAGTGCTGAATTTTTAAATTGTGTTTAGCCCAGAGGAAAATCCTCCAGGCTCTGTAGGATTAAACCCGACCCGTGCAGGAGTGGTGTGAACAGCTCTGTAGGAAGCTCTGGGGTGGGTTGGTCGAGGTGCTGAGCACTCTTTCATCACCCTTTTTAAAGCTTTTTTCAGAGTTGGAGGGAAAGAGGAGAAGCAGCAGGAAATCTTGAAATAATACATTTACCAGACTTTAGAATGAACCAGATTTGCACATTCCTGGGAACGTTCAGTAGCTCATGTTTAGGTGTTAAGGCTGATTTATAGCCAAAGGTGCAGCAGAGACGTGTAATTTCGCTGTGGAATGTGTGAAATACCTGTACTGGGACAAGAGCTTCAGGCACTTCAGATCAGATGGTGCCGTCGTGCTGATGTGAATCAGAGCCTTTCCCAGGTGTCAAAGCTTTGTGAAACTACAATTTCAATCTGCCGTTTCCAATCTTGCCAAATTAGTCACAGAAGGACAGGGATCAGGTTTGCTATAAACAAAAATCATGAAGCAACGCTGAGTGTGAGAAAATGGCACCGACAACTGAAGCTTTGAGCGTTTGGCAGAGGACAAAAGTCTTTCCTGCTCCCTACAGTTTCTGTTTAATTATCTTCATACCTGCCCTGAGAGAATTGTCACTGGTCTTGTTTTCTCACAGGCTGAGAAATGAAGGTGAAGTTGCCATCACTTCTCACTGGTTACCCCAGGTGACGGGCATGTCCATTCTCCTAAAAGAAATGAGGGGTTTAGGATAGAGGAGATAGGCTGGAGAGGGATTTTGGACAAGGGCATGGGGTGACAGGACAAGGGGTAATGGCTTTGCACTGCCAGAGGACAGGGTTAGATACTGGAAAGAAGTTCTTGACTGTGAGCGTGGGGAGGCCCTGGCACAGGTTGCCTAGAGAAGCTGTGGCTGCCCCATCCCTGGCAGTGTTCCAGGCCAGGTTGGATGGGGCTTGGAGCAACCTGGGATAGTGGAAGGTGTCCCTGCCCGTGGCAGGGGTTTGGAATAAGATGATCTTGAAGGTCTTTTCCATCCCAAACCAGTCTGATTCGGTGACAGCCTGAATAAAACCTGGTTCCTTCTTAGCCACCATATTCTGTAGGATCTCCTTCAGAATAACCCGTGTGACCTGTCTGCCCATGAGGAATTCTTGCATCTTACATCCCAGAATCATCTGTGCCCTTGGCCTCCAATCCCAGAATTGGCTCCCTGTGCAGGGATAAAGTGTGATGTTAAGAGGCAGATGTCACAATCCCTGTGCTGCTGGGAGGGGGTGTAGGGAGAGTTCACTCTTGTGAGCGCTCCCTGGTGCTATTTTTAGTTGCTTCATTTTCTTTCTGTTGTAGAAATAATTGTTACTGTGTCTTTGTTCATGTTCAGGCAGCTTGTGTACCCCTTCCCTTCCCCCTGCTGAGAGACTGCAATAGCTGAAGCTCTCTAAAATATGAATGTCTTGCCCAAAAATTGGCAAAGCATAATAGAAGATTAATTGTAAGTAGCCCTTGCTAAAGGGCTAAAAGAACTTTTTCTTCCCTGAAGTGATTGCACTTCAGTGCTCATTTTTCTTCCACGAGTTGAATTAAACTGAAGGAGCTTGTTCTTGTCGACACATGATATTAGTTTGCATTATCATCTGTGATAATAGGTCTTAGATAACATGGAAATTAAGGGAAAAGGAAGATGAGGCTTCAGTATTCTAGGAAACCTGCAGGGATGCTTTCAAGCCTTAACGTGTTCAGTGTGTTGGATTAGGAATGTGAGTCTTCCTTGAGCATGGTTGTTTAAATTCAGCATCCTGAATTTATGGCTGTTTCCTTCTTCCCTTTTTCTTTGTCCGTTTCATTCCTTTAAGGCCATTTTCACTGTTCAGTATTTTTCTTGCATTTCATTCACTACAGTCAATGACCATGACATTTGCTGTAGTTCAGGTGTTTGGTGCAGCTGCACAGAAACCAGGCCCTGCACCTTGTGCTGCATCTGTTCAGGGACTGCCACTTTCTATTTGCCTTTTTTCCTCACTTTCTACAGATCACGTCTAAAGTCACTGAAACTCTTAAGGCTAGAAAGTGTTACGGCTTTGCTTCTTCCCCAGTTCCTGCCCTAGTTTATTTAGTAAGTTTGACAGCACTTAAGAAAATAAATAAGGTACTTTATAAGTAATTTTAGCTGTGTGAAATGCCCTAAAGGTGTTTAAAGGACAGCAATTAACAGGTGGATCTGGTAAAGTTTCATACCTGGAATTATCTTGGATGTTCTTTCAACTGAATACATTCCCAACAGATAACTTCCCTTTGAGTGAATGGCTTGGAAGTTTGCTAGTAAAGGTGCATTTAAACACACTTCAAGGATGCATAAAATTCCATTCTGGTGGAAAATGCTGCAGTTCATATTTATGCTTTTTATTTAAAACTCGACTTTTATCCTCACTTTTAGGTGACTGAGTCACAGGCAGTGGAACATGGCTGGACAATTATCAGAGGCTGATCAGATCAAGCAGGTGAGATGCTGCATTTGGGAGGGGTGGCTTTGAAGGTCTTGTGCTGCTCTGTCACACAGAGTGGAAGGTGTAGGGCATAGAGAAGGACAAAAACTCTGAGTTACCATCTGAGTTAACACAACCAACATTTAAACAGGTGACCATTGACAAACAGCATGTTTTGAGTATGAGCAGCTTTTGGCGCTGAAATCTTCTGACTGAGAGCAGATTTTTCTCGTGGCTTGTCCTTCAGATTTAGTGTCACCAGCAAGCCCATGCAGCTGTAAGAAAAATTAACACAGATTTTTTTTTAATATTCATTGTCCAATTTTTATTTACAGTTCAAGGAGTTTCTTGGCACATACAATAAACTTACAGAAAATTGCTTCGTGGATTGCATAAAGGATTTCACTAGCAGAGATGTGAAACCAGAAGAGGTAGGTGATGGCTTCTAATGACTCTTTGGTAGAATTGCTGTACAGCTTTCCAACTTCAGAAGCAACTTGGAGAGTTTTGATCTTTCAGCTGGCTACAAAGCCAGGCAGCAGCCTTCAGGGGAGTGTGAGTGCCCTATCCCTGGGAGTGCTCCAGACGAACTTGGACAGGGCTTGGAGCAGCCTGGGATAGTGGAAGGTGTCCTTGCCCATGGCAGGGGGTGGAACTGGATGATCTTTAGGGTCCCTTCCCACCAAAACCATTCTAGAAGTGGTTGTCACACACAGAATCTGCCCAGTCTCCACTGAATATTGGCTGCTCATTGCAATTCCATGCGTTTCATTCCCTGAGCTGTCAGTGGAGGTTCTCATGCCTTAACTTCTCATGGATAGTAACTCCATGGACATGGAAGCTGCCCACCTACAGCCTGCATCTCATTCTTTGAAGCATCCTGCTGAAATATTTGTTTACCTGCCCACGTTCCTGCTTTGTAGTGAGTCATGGGAACACAGCTCTGGCTGTTAAATCCACTTCCCTGCACTGCAGGGAGCTCCCTCACGTCGTCATCTGCAGGAAGATTAAGCTCTCCATAAGATTAGTTCCATGTTTTTGCTTCTCCTTGGCTGTTGAGAGGTTGTTTCAGAGCCTAATGATTTTGGTGGTTAAAAATCTAATAACCTTTGCTTGACTCTGCTGGCAGGGAAAAAAAGCCTGAAATTTTAAACTAACAAATTGTTTTTGAGCATTTTCTGTGTCCTTGGAGTTCAACTCCTCACTGCAGGCAAAACTCATGTCTCCTTTCAGCTTTGGTTCTGCTGCCCTGAACAGAGCTCTTTTAGCTTCCCAAGACAGATTTCTTCTTTCCCTAATCTTCTCTGCATCTGCTTTAGTGGAATTCTATTACAGGTCTTAATTATTTAGGTCCAAAAAATACTCTTAGATTCTTGGAGCAACCTGGTCTAGCGGGAGGTGTCCCTGCCCATGGCACGAGGTTGGAGTGAGATGATATTTAAGATGCCTCCCAACCCAAACCATTTTCTGATTGTGACCTGCCTTATTTTGCTTCTATGGATTGCAGAGGGTTTGGGTCTGGTAGTACAGGAGCTACCTGTTAACAGTGGAACTAGGAAGAAACTTTTTTATGGGAAATTCTGCCCATATTATCCATTATGGGATTTCTTGCAGAGCACCTGTCTCTGCAAACAGGACACTGGTCTGTCTGGTGTGGAAATTCCCATGTTCCTCTTTAAAGCTGTAGTTCCTTATTATATAATTGAGATTAATACTCCATGTATCCCCTTTGGGATCCTACACTTGGCAAAACCCAGCTTCTGAGCTCTTTCCTTACACAAGTCCCACTGCAAGTCTGGAATTCCTGGGCAGTGTCACACACACCGCTCCCTCTGGCAGCAGAGGCTTGGGGCAGTTCCCAAAGTTGTTTCCTAGGGAGACTTCATTCCTGCTCAGCAGGTTTGGCTGTAGCTGGTGCCAGGCTGAGGAGAGAAGGGCAGGTACTGGGTGGTGTGTGGAGCTGCTGCGGTTTTGTCTTGTTCATTTTCATCCTTTCTGCTTTTCACATCCCTTTGTACCCAGCAGAACCAAAGCAATCTCTGGTTTCCCAGGCAAAGGGGGTGGCTTTCCTTTCTACCCAAAATTTTACCTTTTGCAGTGATAGCAAGGTTTTGAGCTGTGGCACAGGATCTCCAGTTGGTAGGACTGTAGCTCAGAAATAATCTCACAACTCCTTCTCTACATTTAAAGAAAGAAAACAACTACTTCAAATTTAAAAAATACTGTGGATGGAATAGGCCCTGGTATTTATTTCCCTGTCCAGCTGACTGAGGTACTCTGGTGGCTTTGCTGAAGGGTAACCAAGCAGGTACCAGGAAGCTGATAGAGCCAATGGGAACAAGGACAAAACAGAGTTAAACTGAGCCAGCAGAGTGGATCATATTTGGCTGTCGAAACCAGTGTGTCTGTGAACAGAATTAAAACAAAATTTACTAATTTAATAGATTTATTATTCATTTCAAAATATATAGTTCAATTCCACAAGAGGAGCCCAAGGACAAAAGGATGGTATCTCCTAGGTCCAAGGTGTTTTCCATGGAGGCTTTAGGATGAGAATGAATATTAGAAGATGTTTCAGGCATACCTCAAAAACTAAACTTCACATTTTCTACTGCCCTCATCTTGAGGCTTGACAATATGAGATGTACTCACCTAATTGTTTATCCCTATCTGTGGTGATATTTTGGGTCCTGGTTGGGGAAGTGTTTAATTACTGTCTGAAGCCCTCTGTTTCCCTCTTGCTGTAGATAACTTGCTCAGACAACTGCCTGCAGAAGTATCTAAAGATGACGCAGAGGATCTCCATGAGATTCCAGGAGTACCACATCCAGCAGAACGAGGCTCTGGCAGCCAAGGCAGGACTGCTCAGCCAACCTCGTTAGACCAGAGCACTGTGCTCAGACCTAAGCTGTGCCAGTGTCCCCTGGGCAAGAGCACATTTGGGGATTCCTACTGTCAGGATGTGTGTCCAGCAGCTCAGAGTAGAGCTGTGGGTGCTGCTCAGGCAGTGGGAGCCATGAAGGGTTAAACAGGAGCTCAGTCCTGGTGGCCTGGCAGTGGAGTTTGTTTCCACAAGGGAATGATGCGGATACAACTTTTCCCAGGGCCCACAGACTGGTGTCTGAATTTCAGGGGTGGTGGGAGGGCTCACCTGCCTTTTGCTGAGACTGGTTGAGATGAATCAATGTAACATGGGGAATACACTTTTTTATTTAATTCAAATAAAATCAGCGGGAGCCATACACCTGTGTGTGTTCTTTCCAAAGAGCCATTTTTGGCACCCTGCTTGAAAGCAGCATTTTGTTTGCTGTAGGCTCTGCTCAGGTGCCCTGGAGTTCTGTTCATTCACTGCTGCTTTAGGAGCTGACAGGTGCCAGAGGGAGCTGAGGCAGGGATGCCCCAGGTTATCTCTGCCTTGTGCCTCACCCTGTCATTTACAGGGGACAGAGTGGCAGTAGCAGCACTTGTGCCTAAGGCAGCTCCTGTGCACTCCTTGTTTCCCTCGGGGAGCCCCTCGGGGTCCTCCCACCCCGGCCGCCTGGCCTGATACACTCCAAGCACTGAGCTTGCTGCAGTTCTCTCCTTTATCTGCGTGAATGGCAGCAGGAAATACAGGGTCTGCACAGGACAGGGTCTGTTCTGCTGCTGCGGAACCCAGAGGGGTTTGGAAGGCAGCTGGATTGGGTTAGGAAACACAGCAGTGCTTTGGAAGGATGCTGACAGCTGGAATCCTGCAGTCAGGGCATTAGTGCAGTGACAGTGAACAGGCACCCTGTGCTTCAGTTTGAACTCATAAAACACGGGAACAATGGGAACTGAACATCAGGAACTCCAATTCTGAGGTTTCAGGTGATGAGGAGTGGACCAAAGCTATTGCATGTCAGCTTCCAGGTTCTGTCATTTACAGAAGCAACAGCAAGGAACAGAAAGGGCAGGAGGACTTTTTTGTTGTTACCTCTCTAGCTTTTTATTTCCAGCAGCAGTTTGAGTAATTTCCTCCCTTTTTTATTACTACTCAGACTCTCAGCTGTCCAGGCTGTGGATTCCTGGCCCTTGAGGGCAGCACAGTGCCCCTGCCCCTTGCACCAGACACTGCTCTCTGTGCTACTGCTCCAGCTCTCCCTGGAATCCTGTTCCTGTGCTTGCAAAGGTGGAAGGAACCAGTGTGATCCTCCAGTCTCACATCCCTGTGTTTTGTACTCACTGTATCACAGCTCCTTCCTTTGCCTGTGCCTTGTTACCTTGGAGATGGATAAGAGCTCACTCTGAAATAGTGAAGGCTAAAAACCAGCCCAAATAAGGCAGCAAGTCTCCAATGTCCTGCTTTTTTGAAGGAATATCAGGCTAAAAGTGTCCAGACTGTTTGCTACAATCAGGCCACAAATGTCGCAGCCAATTAGAATCAATATATGCATAATAAAGACTGAAGGCTTTCCTTGAAGCAGCTCTCGTTTTGTTAAACATTTGAAAGTAATCCAGGATTGAGATTTTCCACTGGATCTTGATGTGCAAGGAGTTGCTCAGAAAAGTGCCTGAAGGGTTTAACTGATGGAAGTGGAGGATTTTCATGTCTTCTGAGCAAATCACCTTGGGGCTGAAGTGAGTGGGTTATAAAAAAAAATAATGGTTTTCTCTCATTTCAGTATTTGGAGGTAGGAATATATTTAAATATTTACTAGGACAGATTTCCTGAACAAAAGGTAAAGCAAGTTTTAGAGGGACTAAGTTAATAAATTACTCACTTTCAGTTTTGGATATCCAGTTTTGTCCAAGCTCTATTTCACTCCAAAAAACGTTGTGATCTTTCAAATCCGGGTAACTGGTTGCATATAGATGATACAACTGTATTTTAGCTTAGAAATAAAGTGCATCCATGTAACTAAAGCATCCAGGTGATAAAAATAAATCGTAAAAATGGGATTATGGTTTTACTTTGGACCTTAACAGAAAGACAACAGCATTTTTCCTAAATGCTGTTAAGGGGTGTCAAGAGGAGGTGACTCACCTTGCTGAGGCACCATAGGTGCAGGAATGGGTCAAACTCTGATGGAAGAAGGAGCAAAGGGTGAAAAACGGGACATTGCTGAGGAAGGAAAACTGAGAAAGCTGTGGAAAAAGTGAGCCAAAGTGGAGGTGGGAGGGAGCAGGGCAGCCTGCCAAAAACAGGCTCAATGAAACTGAGCTGGTAAACAGACACTCATTTGGAGGAGATGCTTGCTCACTGCAGCAGCGACAGGAACACGGATCCTTCCTGCTGGAAACACACACAATTACTCGTCAGCCCACAGAAACCAGAACCATTTCAGCACGAAGGGTCAAATGAGAGCCTTGCTCCAGAGTGCCCTGGACAGCAGCAGTGCTGGCAGAGCCATCAGATCAATCAGCTGGAAGATTATAATAGAGGCTCCTTGAATTCTCTCCAGGATAAAAGCAAAGCCCCAATTTATGTAATCCCCTGCTGAGAGCTTCAACTGCTGAGCTCTGTTGGAAGGCAAGAAAAGGAGTGACTGCAGTGCTGTGTCAGGGAGTGTGGGTGAAACACTGAGTGTGGCTGTGGCTTCAGAGCAAGGAGGCAAATCCTCTGTGCTCTGACATTCCCCACTCTGGGAACTGGAGCTTAGCAACGGCTCTTGCTTCAGCATTTTCTGTTAGCTGGTTGGGAAGTCAGCACATGGCATTTGAGGAACCCAGTTCAAATCTTAGAAAGTCCATTAAGCTCAGCTCCGAAAATCTTTGAATGAGTCTGGCCCAAACTCTAAGAGCTGTAAAAGCAATTAAGAGCTCGTGACACCCGAACCTGCATCATGGCTGCACCCCCTGAATTTCCAGAGGACAGCAGTAAAAGAACTCAAAGCAATTCTGCTTAATATTAGAGGATTTTTTAAATTATGTTATGCTGCACAGGGATGCTGCAAAGTGCCTCCGAGCCAAAGAGAAATCACACTCTCATCAATTGTTCAGGGTTCTCCAAAGGAAAAGCAGGAAACAAAGAGAACTGCACCAGCAGCCAAACCACAGCCACAAAATCCAGCTCCCTCCTGCACTGCCTGTGGATAACATTATTCCATAATTATTCCCACAGGATTAAATGGGGCTGCTCTCACGTTCTGAGTTAAACAGACTCAAATACCTGCACAGACCAACATAAAATTTTACTTCTCACTTGGTTCCACTGCCAAAACATTTCTTTATCAGAGGGATTGTCCTGCCCACCTTAGGGCAGCCACTGCCCCCGAGCTCCTGCCCCTCCATCCATGCCACTGGAATGGCACACACAGGGGTCACCTGCAGGGTGGGAAACACAGCACATGCAGAAGGAATCAAGGGTTGGGTTTTTCTTTTTTTTCCTTTTAAAATAGCTTTATTTTTTCATAAGGGAAATAAAGGAGCATCAAGAGAGATGGTTTTAAGCTACACATACACATAAACAAGTGCCTTGTTAAAACAGAAAGAAAAAACACTCTTGGGCAATATGACAAAGTATTTCATACAAACTCCACATCTTACCCCTCCTTATGAAACTGGCATAGCTGGCAGGAGCATGGTAAATTAGGTCAAGCTGTACCCAGATGAGGGATTAGAGGAGGAGTTTAGGAACAGCTGAAGACACCGACAGCGCTGGAATGGAAACGTTGTTGGGTTACACGAAACAGCAGGAAAAGAGAGAGACATCACCAAAGCCACAGCAACCAAGCCAGAGCAGTGTGTCCCTCACCAGCAGGCTCGGGGTGAGGGTTAAACACACGGGTGACAACCCCCTGCAGGTTGTCACAGCTGTAGCAGAGCTCCAGGGCAGCTTTTCTTTGCTGGCAAACACTGAAAGAGGGAAAGTGAAGCAAAGCTGCCGTGGTTACTGCAGTGAGTGAGCTGTGCTGCTGCTTTAAAGCCAAATGTCATCAAACAAAGACATTTCTTCGTGTTTGAAAACTCTTGGTGTGGGAAAGCAAAAGCATAAGGGTGTTAAAACAGCTGCAGAGCTGAAGCAGAACCAACCTGCTCTGAGACAGAATTTAGGGTTCCTCTGCAGTGTAAGGAGCAGGAATAGCAACATAAATAGCAAAGATAATTCAAAACAAAGAACACACCAGACAAGTCCTATTCTTAGAAAATCTGCTTTCATAATTAACACAGTTTTATCCTTCCAGTTTTCTTTAAATGACAGCACGGTGAGTATTTGTCATTGGACTATGGTTAAGCATAAAATCCACCACTCAATGGCATTAAAACAAGCACAAATTCAGACCAGAAACACTGGGACACAAAAACTGAATTTACATATTTCTCCAAAGCAGTGGATGGGACTAATAAATGCTTGTGGAATTTGGGCAACTCACAGATCTCCAGAGCAAACAGAAGACCCCAAATAAATCCCAGCTACTCAGTGGTAACTGATAAAGATGAGTAATTTTAAACTCTGAGACCTCTTAAAATCCCATCTATTTGGTGTGAGGTAATATGGGAGAATTTTCTCAAAATTTGAGAGCAATAGCTTAATAGCGTGAGCTAATTATAAAATGCCATTTTCCTAAGCCCTGGAATTACAGTGAGTCAGCCTCTGGCAACATCCCCTTTTGTTTTATGATGTTCCCCACATCCCCAGACCTTTTATCCTGCACACTGTAGCAAATAATAAAATCCCAAGACCAGAGAACGAAAAATAACCAAGATTTCAGTGCATAATTTCTGCAAAGGCAGGGGCACAGTGAAGTAAACAGCTCAACATACTTTTGTGAACACATTAATCTTTTATTTCAGCTGGTAAATCTGGCTCCTGGCTCACGTCAGATTTCTTTCAAGCCATCAAACCAAACCTGCTCTTTTCTTAAAAAGAAGACATCAGCATTTCTTAGACTTACTGCTGTAAAAGAATTCCAGTAAATGCTGCCCAGAAAATCCATTTGGCTGCCTCAGCTATCCAAGAATATTTTTAATGGGGAAAAGACGAACATGTTAAGTATTAATTCTTTTAATGTGACATTCCATCTGGTTGACAAACCTGTCTGGAGAGAAAAGGCTCTCTCAGCAGCGGATATTGTGACTGAAGCACAGGAGCTGACAATCCTTAGATTCAGATTCTCTTCCCAGCTCCACATCAAAGCCATCCTGAGTAATTTTGGTAGCCATTACTTCATGGCTCCCCCTACAAA
Organism: Pachycephala philippinensis; assembly: GCA_013397055.1. NCBI lineage: Eukaryota > Metazoa > Chordata > Aves > Passeriformes > Pachycephala > Pachycephala philippinensis. The sequence continues at coordinate 320,643 of VWZT01013814.1, forward strand.
AAATGAGAATATGCATCCATTTAAAAAATTTCTGTCTATTCTAATACTGCACCCTTAAAAAAATTAGATTCAAGCGCACACAAAAGCACGAACACTGATTTAATCACCTTTTCTGCTGCTCCCTGTGAAGGTCAGATACATCATCCTTCATATGAAGGCAACACATTTCTTTGCCCTTGTAATGCTTTTCATTCACCGATAATTACTACTGAAAATCTGCTTAACCTCTGTCAAAACAAAGACTTGTTATTATTGTTCTGACAACTCTGCTTCTCCTGCCTGATCTGTTCAGGCTGATTAAGCAAGAGAAACTTTCTCAGCCACCAGCAACCTGATGGAGGAGCCAAAACCAAGCAGGGATTTAACTGGATGTTGCTAAACTTTCACACTGGAAAACAAAAACTCATTAGTACAAATGGAGCCAATACACTTGATGGAAAGAAAGTGAAAACTAAAACAAGGAAATGAATCTTACCTTATGTCCTTGCATGGAAACATTCCAAGTTTTTCCATCTTTCAGATTTATGCTAATACAAAAATAAGGTATCTACCAGCAATCTGACAGTTCTTTGTATCAACTGCAGGAAATGAGGGAAGAGTCTGATTCTCTTACAACCTTTTTAACAGCGTTGGATCCCACATCTTTATTTTTTTTACCTCCTAAGAAAGCTTGAAATAACAAGTATCATTTTGAGAAAAACCTGTAGGAGATCAGAAGGCAGAACAGCACAAAGACTGCCACGAGGGTGCTTTATTTCTGCTTGGTCTCAAAAAAGAAGTATCTAATCTCTTATATTAAAAAATCCCATTTCTGTATTATCATAATTACTGTCTTCAACAGCATAAACTTTCATTCAGTGAAAGATACTTTGGAATTTATATCAACAAGGCTTCAATAAGGGGATTATTGTAGAGTTAGAAATCATAAGATTTTTTTAGGGTTTCTTCTTGATTTGACCTTTAACCCAGGACAGTCCAATGACACCAGTTAAATCCTTTCCCTGTGATACTTTTAAACGTCAAAGGAAACTACTGCAAACATCTCCTGAATAATCTAACTGACATGCTCCTTCCCAGAAAGATAAAACCAGGAAAACAGTGACATGCTGGAGGCTTTGCCAGTGGCCTGGCAAAAGTCCACCTTTTCCTGCAGGTTTAGTGCTGTGCCAGAGTAATGCCAGTTATTTTGGGGGTGAGAAGTGCAAGGGCAGCAGGTGGAAGAGGAAGCAAGGAGCACATTCTCTGTGCCAGTGGGCTGGAATGGGTTTCCATGTTCCATGGGATCATACCTGGAGCCTTCCAAGCAGGATTTTAAACATTCCTAAGAGACAGGAGCAGCAGTCAGCTGAGAACACACGTGGGGAACATCCAGGCCGAGGCACAGATGGGCAGCAGCTCCTCCATCCTCAGTGCTGGGAGTGCCTCTGCCTGTTTCAGATCTCACAGTGTGCACACAGGTTAGATATCAGAGATCTGCACAACACGTAATTAATCTCGTTATTTCCCCCGATTTTATATTTGCTTCTGCAAATATTAAACATGTGACCCGTGCTACTTCCTTTTAAATGAGTATTGCTTTTTATTCGTAGCTATTGTAAGATTAACAAGTAAAAGTTAGCTCTGAAAAAAGTCTTTACAGTAATTTATGGAGATTAACTTTCCTATTTAGGGTAAAGTCCAGACATTTACAAGAACAATCACTTAAATAAAAATAGAATATAAAGCCTATGTTTAAAACATGGCCTTTATTAGCGCTGTCTAGTGAGCTCCATTTTTATCTTACATTGAAATAGTTCTGCTTTGCTTAAGAAAAGACAGAAAAAGTGCATTTACAAGAGTACTTTTTCTTTAATTTTCTGCGAAAATGGAAGGAATTGGAATCACAAGTTGACAAATGTTGTAAAATGAAATTTCAAGAAACATCAATTTTAGTAATGCTACGCCATCACTAGTGTTTCCTCCTGACCTTCTGCCGTGTGGAACCAGAATATCCTGATATACAGTCTAGAGCATCTATGTTATTACTCTACAGCATATTAAACACAGAAAAAGGGGTTCAGACCCCCTTTCAATGTACAAACATGAATAAAAAAATTGATTAAAAAATCACTTTTTATACATAATGTATATGCAAACTGCTTTAAATACATGGGTTTGGAAGAGTTATTTACAAACTGCCTCTGCCCGTGGGACAATCCACAGGCAGAGCACACACAGGTGCTTTACTTTATTGGTGCATCTCAGCTTTGGGAGATATAAATTTATTCGGCAGTACAGCAAACACAAGAACTTGTGACAAAGCATCTTAAGGGCAACCCAATAAATTTTGTTCCTCCAAACAAGGTTAAGTACTAGGACTGCCAAAGTTTCCAAATAAAGTTTTAGTTGAACCCAGATGCCTGCTTGGCAGATCTGTGTGGTGGAGGATATGTAGACAGACCCATTGGAAGTACAGGCTTGGCTACTGGATAACTCCTCCTGAAGAGCCAGAACTGATAAGGATGTTTTGTCCAAAGAGTGAACTAACCTAGAATTTTTTTTTTCCAATTTTATTAATATTTTAAAAAATACATAAAAATACAACATCCAATGTCTGAATAAATATATTTAACAAGTTGCAAGATACCTTATTTTACACAAAAATTTCAGCTTTAGAAATCTTGTTAAATAAGTTCATTGTTGTTATATATTTCATTTTTCGTCTTTTTGTAACAAAATAAAAACTCTGAAATTACATAGAAAAAAGACAAAATATTTTTGTCAAGGGATAAGATAGTCCACTGAAAACCTATTCACAATTCCACTGTAAACATTAATAAACATTAAAACATTTGCATAATTGTGTGCTCAAAAATCCTATAAAAAGTGGAAGACTTATTACAACTGTAGTTTTCAGTCAACTACACTTCCTTTCACAATTTATTTTGTCCCATTTACAGCTTTAAAACTGGGCACATTGCTGAACACATACTTTGGCAGTTCTGTATAGCAAGTGCTTCCACAAAGAGGAACTACTCACCAAGAGTTACCCACAGCTCGGTGAAAGTGCAGCAGTTACTCAGTTCTTTTGGATAATACTCTGATGTCTGCTTGGTGCACTTGCTTTTTTTTTTTTTAAGATCACCCTAGAACACCTGAATGCTTCATTGGACATAACTTTTCAAATTTCATAAGTGCCCTTTCTCTGTGTTAAGAAAAAAAAAACAAAACAAAACAAAAAGAAACAAACAAGAAACAAAAACAAACACAATGACAAGGATGTCACGTTGTGCCTACAAACCTTCAGTTACCAATGAGCTTAAGTTCTCTGAACAGTAAATTAAACAAAAGAAGAGGGTAGGAGGGGGGAACAGGTACAGTCCAGCAGTGGAAGTGTGTACAGGATATACTTGGCAATGTCAAACCAGTTGAGTGCTTTCTGTGGCTGAATTTCAGGGTTTATGTCCATGGCAGCAAGGTGCTGGCAAGGCAGAGAAATGTTTATCACCTGCATTCGACAGCCAGCACGTTCTGGGGAGGAGAGGAGGACGAGGGGCTCATTCCAGTGTCTGAGGAAGCAGATGACATGGATGCTCCTGTATGTGACACTGAACACACAGAACAACACATCAGTGTCAGGTTATCGAAGTGCAGCTCCCAAGGAAGGCTTCCTTGATTATTAGGTTGTTCAAAAAACATCAAAGCAGCAGCACAAGCACAAAAAACTGATACAGAGGTTTTGCCAATTGCTTTCACTGCTGCATTCACAGACCCAGGATTAGCCTAAACCAATTATTGAAAAAGTAACTCAGATGAGTCATTGCACTAATGGAAAACACTTGCACTAGGAAGTCCAAGTTTCTAATACACAGTTATAAAAGTCAGCAAACGTTTCTGTCAAGCTCAAGTTCTGAAAAGCCACAAATATTCTTTCTAAATATGTATGCAAACAGATGGTAACACTTCTCTTTCTTCAAAAATATAATCAATTACACTCAAGTTGATTTGAGTTACGCATTTCCAAACAAATTAACTCCTCATTAGAATCATAAAGCAAATCTCAACCTTACCTTCTCTGTCCTTCTTTTTTAATCGTTTCCTTCTCCTGTCTATGGTTGCTACTTCTGACTTCAAGGACATGTAGTATTTTCGTATCTCCTGTAGTTTTTCTTGTAGGAAGGAGATCCTTTCAGTGCTACTCATATTGTCCAGTTCATCTGTAAATGGAAAGAAAAAATAGCTTCATCGAGGTGATCTTAAACACATGAATACAATTCAAGAGGATGTAGGACATAGCATGAAAGATAACACACTTCCCTAACTCTGCCACGCCTAATTTAGAATCCCAAAATTTGCATGTCTTTCTTTCAGAACAAATGTTCTCACAAATACCCTGTAATCAAGTCACTACAAGAATCCTTACTGAGCTGGAAGCTCCATTTGTACACTCTGGGTGAAGCATTCTGGTGGTGGTGCTTCTCCCTGTGTTTGTCCTTCTCTCCATCTTTGATGTGAGGGGAAATCACTCTGGCAGGGGAGCGGGAAATCTTCTGTGGTTTGGATGCATTCATGTGTTTGACAGGAGTACATTTACTGGAACTGTCCAGGACAGGCAGGTCTTCACTGTCACTGCTTTGTCCTGCAGGAAGAAGAATTTATTTTGGATTTAAAACCTCCACCTTGACATTTTTAAAATTGTTGTTTTAGTAAAAAACAGTAAAAAAACAATGATTAAGAAAAAACTGCTGCTTCTCGCTCAGGAGATCCCAAAATGCACCCAAGGAATAATGATCTCAGATTCCAGGGAGAACCTGATCAGACACAACATGCACTGAACTCTCAAGTGTACTCGTAGTTGATGCAGGAGAATTCAAGGGCTGACTAGGCCTAGTTAAAAAGTGACAGCCAAATTTCTTTACAGAAAGAATAAATAAACATATCAAAATTAGAATATTAGAGCACTGATAAACTATCTTACATCACCTATTTTAGCTTTCTAATACAAAGCAGATACTAAAACCCTTTCCTTAAAGATTATAAACCTTTATTACTATTGGTAGGTAGCACATGATTGTTTTTTGTTATCAAACTGCTTTACACATCTAAAGGAACAGTCCTGAAACATGACTAAAACAACAGAAGTTTAACACGTAACTGAAAATTTTTAGCTCATATATTCAAATATTTTAGATTCCCACAATAACTGCCAAGTTTTCCCCAGGCATGTTAAATATATCTGAACAGTGTATGTCAGATAATTAGTATTTTAGTTTGATGTTTAAAAATATAACAGTGTTGCCACAAGGGCCAAAAACACTGACTCATTCATGCAAAGATTGTTAAAAATTTTGTGACAGGACAAGAAGGAATGTCCTTAAGCTGAAGGAGGGCAGGAATAGATGGGATATTAGAAAGAAATTCTTTATTATAAAGGTGTTGAGGCCCTGGCACAGGGTGCCCAGAGAAGCTGTGGTTGTCCCATCCCTGGCAGTGCTCCAGGCCAGGCTGGATGGGGCTTGGAGCAACCTGGGATAGTGGAAGGTGTCCCTGCCCTTGGCAGGGGATTGGAACAAGATAATTTTTAAGGTCCTTTCCAACCCAACCATTCTGTGATTCTGTGCAAAATGAGCTAAACAAACACAAAAATCCAGCTTTATATATCAAATTACAAAATAATCAAATGCTTAAGAGAAAAACTAGACAACATTCTCCTGGATGAAAAGCTGTTACTTAGCATCAAACTTTTTTCCATACTTCATAACGGCGAAATTTTTGCCATGAGAAACACCTGCTGTAAGACTTCAAATGTGCCCTCTCCCAAATTCATAACCAATCCAATAAATAAAAATCAGCATAATGGTAAATATTTAGTAACTGCTAATATAAATAATCATTCAGAAGTTTTTCCTAAGGAAGTAATATAAAACAGCCAAGATATTTCCCAGTTACACTGCTAGTGCAGAGCTCAGAACTTCTCTCCAGTTTATCACCAATAACCAAGATGAATAAAAATGAGAAACCTTGAGAGGGAAGCCCCATCCACTGGAAATTGTTTGTAACAGTAAGAACAGCGAGCTCTTCTACATGTTTACAGGACAGGATAACCTTCCCCCTCCTCCCCCTGCAGGAATATACCTGTTCCATTCTTTTCATTTTTGGCTGCAGCACTGGTTCGCTTTGGAGTTCGCTTTTGCTTTTTTGCCAGTGTTCCACTATTGCTGTCACTGGGTCTTTTTTGACCTGAAAAAGGAGGAAAACAAAAATCAAATAAAAACAAAACAAAACATAAGACACCTCAAATACTTCTGCTACTAAAAACCTCTTTTTATAAGCAACGAAGAAATCTAAAACCAGACAAGCTGAGAGAGTTGGGACTGTTCAGCCTGGAGAAGAGGAGGCTCTGGGGAGACCTCAGAGCCCCTTCCAGTGCCTAAGGGGGCTCCAGGAGAGCTGGAGAGAGACTGGGACAAAGGCCTGGAGTGACAGGACAAGGGACAATGGCTTCCCACTGCCAGAGGGCAGGGTTAGATGGGATGTTGGGAAGGAATTCTTCATTCTGAGGCCCTGTCACAGGGTGCCCAGAGAAGCTGTGGCTGCCCTGTCCGTGGCAGAGTTCCAGACCAGGCTGGAGAGGGCTTGGAGCAACCTGGGATAGTGAAAGGTGTCCCTGCCCATGGCAGGGGGTTGGAACTGGATGGGCTTTGATGTCCCTTCCAACCCAAACCATTCTGTGATTCTATAACCAGAAGACAAAAGAAACGAGCCATTTTTAGCCAAGTGACCCCAGTCTCAAGACACCTTCACAATGACTCCAGCAGGGAATGACTCCTCCAGGAAACGCTCACCTCTCTCTCCCATCTCCCTCTCTTGCCCGGCGATGCTGCAATTGCTCGACGTGGTACTGGCTTCGAATCCATTGGCAGACTCGCTCTCACAGAGACCTTCCTGAGACTCTTCTGCCACGCTGTCCACCTCAATGGTCATGTCACTCTCACTCTTGATGCTGCGGGACTCGTCCTGGCTCAGGGCCAGGGGAGAGGCCACCGGGAAGCCTGAGGGGACGGTGGGGGCTAAGGCAGAGGGGGCGGAGTTGGAAGCATTGTGGTCTGGCTTTTCTGCTATTGTGTCTTCACCACTGCTCTTCTCCTTCTCATCCAAGTCATCCAGGTCTACTTCATGGCACAGCAACGTTTCAGGACCAATCTGAGGCATGGTGTCATCCTCATCTTTCAAGGGAACGCTCTCACTGGCTTCGGCCGGGCGTTGGAAGCTGTCATTCCTCAGCTCTGGGCCGTGCGGAACCGATTCGGCCACGAGGGACGGCATCTCCTCGTTCTCAGTTCTGAGGGACTCCTCAGCATTCAGCCCTCTACATTCCTCTGCTCCAGTACATTCATTGGTCCTCTCTTCAGATACAATATTTGGCACTTCCATCTCATTCTCTCGTCGGCTTCTCTTCTCAGGTGATGCCTGTTCCAAAGTTTTCCTTTTCAAAAGCTTCTTATCTTTCGTGGAAGGCTCTGTTTCACTTTCAGTAGTGCTGGAAATGTCTTTACAGTCCAAGGAAGACACATCTAATCTTTCAGGTTCTGTAAGAGACTCATTTGCCACCTCTTCCTGGCTTCCTGGTGCAATCTTTGCATTCTCTAACGACGGATCTTTTGTCTTGCTCCTTCTCCCTTTTCCCTTCGGTGATTTTTCAATCTCTCTTTTGATTTCTTCCATTTGATCCGTTTTATTTCCAAAAATTTGAACAATTTGTTCACTTTCCTCAACTTCCAGTTTCAGTGTTTCGAGTGGCTGTACTTGAGTCCTGTCGTTTTCTTTCAACGTGTGAGAAATCTTTGGGTTTTCCTCATCCAGCTTCTCATCACGGAGTTTTTCGCTTTTTTCCAGTTCTGAAGTATCTGGAGAAAATTCTTCATTCAAATTCTTTTCAGATGACTCATCTGCTTCGCTGTCAGATGTGCCAGAGTCTAAAAAAATTTTTAAAAGAAGCAAACAGCACCCTAAATAATTAATTACAACACGACTTCTTATTTGAACCTCACCAAAAACCCCTCTTTTCAGTAATCTGTGGTGTCACCATCAGTTTGCAATAATAATTTTATACTTAAAAAATCCTGCATTATTCAACACATTCGCTACAGTTCTATTTTTACCTAAAATTTCTACAAAACTGCAGAATAGTGGTGCTGTCAGAGTTGAGGGAGCATCTGGATGATGCTCTTAACTCAGGTGATTTAGTTCAAGTCTGTGATTCTCCTACTACTATTTCCCAAATAACCCAAACAAATGAATTACATTTTATAGCAGCAAAAATAATTTTACAGATTCCCCCGATCAAATGGATATTGCCTCTTCCATGTGACACTACAAAACCAAAAAACAGCACTTCTCCCCTCCATGCAGAGAAAAAAACCCAACCCAAACCCAAAAATAAAACCCCTCTACACCCCAATATGGACATTTCATTGCTAAACTATTGTACAAATGATGCACCACACAGAGAGCAAGCATTAGTACATTACCAGATTATTCATGCATCTGTACTAAAAGGAGACAGTGATTTCACTTCAGCTCTTGGTCAGAGAGGCTTAGAAATACCAAAGATGTTGCTGCCATTTGTGTAAAATTAACAGTTCTGCTGGATGATGGAGTATTGAGGTTGAAGACTTAAGTAGCACAATAAAGACTATCATTATAGCACTGGATTTGGTCTGTTCAGGACTGAAAGGCTCTGCCTGAAGAACATGGAATGACTTGTACAGTCATTGCTCTTCTGTGAGCAAACTGTGCTCCTCAGCAGTGTCAGCTCAACTACTTCCTCAATAAAATTTACAAGGAGAAAGGAAAAAAAAACAACAACAAAAAAAGAAGGTAAAAAAAAACCAAAACCAAAAAAACCAAACTTCTTTTCAAAAAGGTACTAAAAAAACCTCCAAAGCATACACAGGGCTGAGATCACTCACCGTTTGATCCTCTATCAGAATCAAACATTCCTGAGCTACGTCTCGTCTGCCTGCGAGGTGTTGCTAAAATTAAAATCGAAAGAATTAATGTTCATCGAGCGGAACGAGCGCCCAGCGTTCGTGCTGTGGCGGAGTGGGGACCTCAGAGCTCACATGCAGCTCCAGGCCATGACACCCCCAGGGCACCCCCAGGGCACCAGGGGGACCCTGGGCTCCAGCTGGGAATGGTGGGGAGCACACGCCGTTCCCTGCACCTCCGGAGCCGGATTTACCTTCGCTGTTGGGCGTTTTGGGGAGGCTGCACGACGTGTTGGATGGAAGAGTGGATTTCAGAGGGGGCCGCCCACGCTTGGATTTCTGTTTCTCCTCATCCTTCTTCTCATCCTTTTCACCATCTTCTTTATTCTGCAGGGGACACAATGGATTTTTATTAATGTTTCACTGCTGATGATCAAACCTTTGGCTCTATGCGGTGGTTTTTGGGTTAATACACTCTATTTTTAAAAACTAGACTGTGGACTGAATAACTTTTTTTTTTTTTTAAAACAGGGACAGTGCTAGTCATTAAATACAGTACTACAAGAAACTTATTGAAATCATTACTTTTGTTTTTTTCTTCTGTTTTCTCTTTGGTCCTCCTTTTTCCACGGGCCAGATAATCCGATCAGCTTTCACCCATTCATCATACCTGAAAGGGAATAACGACATGCTGTTATCACTGCACATAAAAATGTTGTTTGAATATGAGGATTAAAAGACTTGAATTACACAAAATATTTATTAATGAGGTAGGAAAAGGCCAACACCAGGCTGGACAGGGCTCGGAGCAGCCTGGTCTAGTGGAAGGTGTCCCTGCCTGTGGCAGGGGGTGGAATGAGATGGGCTTTAAGGTCCCTTTTAGCCCAAACCAGTCCATGATAGCAGAGCATGTATCTACAACACATGCAGTATCTGGCCTTAAAAAGATCAATGCCATTTCTAGTCCATAAAAAAAATCTTATGGGATGAGGGAATGAAGGTACAAACTTCCTTGTCTCTGACCAGCAAAGCACTGGAACACTCAGGGGACTGACTCAGCTCTGAAGTGTCAGTTATTCCACATCATACACATAAGACAGTTTTCACCAGCCCATGCCTCAGCAGGAAAATGTACTTTTTTTTAAAAGGTAAAGTTTTTAAATTCTGGAAACAAACTGGATGAGATTCTTTTGAAAAAGCACAAACACGCTAACGCTCCTCAAAATCTCCTGAGGTACGAATAAGGTAAAGGGACACCTGTAGATATTTGGGGAATATTCCCACACTGAAACTTCATGTTGCCACATAAAGAAATCTGCTTACGGATTTGGAATACCACGAGTTATATACCAGAAGTATATAAAGTAGTATAAAGACTGGCTACCAGGAGAAGCATTTTTACAATCACAGTTAACATTCAATACAAGAGTATAGTTTGTTGCCAAAATTCCAGTGCTTCATACAATTAATTGTAAATACCTTCACCATTATCAACGACTCCTTTAAAGGAAAGTCTGCTAGTGCTAACACTGACAGACACAATAAATATCAGGGATACTCCTGGAAGGAGTGAGGATTACTAAGGCAGATGGACACTTGGAAAAATACATGTATATTCTGACATTTCAATGCAACACCATGAACAAAATCACTAACACTGAAAAGTGAAAGAGTCAGAGCCTGCTATGTTGATAATTCAATGTGGAGCCAGGTCACTGACCAGCTCTCACTTGATTTCCTTAAAAACAAAAATTTCTTTTGCAAATAAGCCTTTGAACAAAGAAATGAAAGGCAATTTGTTATCCTCACCTTACATTCCAACCGTAGTAATGAACTAAATATAAAACCTCTCCATCATCAATTTCTGTGCTTTTAATACTGGCTTCATAAATTTTTTGAGTCTTTCCACGTCCATATTTTACTTTCACTTTGGTTCCAGTCAGGCAGGGTTCTGTGTCCTCCTCATCCTCTTCACCTTCTGATTCTCCTTTGTTCTCAATTTCTTCCCTGCAGTAAAATGTATTTAAAATGCCCATTAATTAGTGACAATCATATTTTAACATTTAAAGAGAGTAGTCAAGGTAGAAAAAGGCTGCAATAAAAAAAGAAATTAATTTTCTGCACCCTGTCCTGTTTCTGAAGCTTGCTCAGAAACAGATTTTTTTATATCAAGAACAGGGCTTAGGGAGAATAGGGCTAAGTGCCAAAAATATCCAGAAAGTTCTATTAAAATTTAAACACAATTTATAAAGCATACAACTACCTCAACGCTTAAAGATTATTTTTAAATTAATATTTTGATAATACAAAGAGGAATAAAAGTTAACTCAGTATGTGTCTCCTAAACAGGATAGGAAGAACTAACTTCGGTTTTTGAAGTACTTGATTTTGACACATTATTTATTAATAAAGGTTCTTTTACAATTTGCTTAACATGCTACAGTTTATTAACTGCACTTAAGTTTGAAATGCCATCAGTGATCCTCTCATGGATACAAACACCATTCCACTGGAAAAAAACTTGATCACAAGAGTGTTCAGCCAAGCTTAAAAGTGTCTGCACAGCTCTTATTAGATACATCCACCTCTTATACACCTATAGCTACTATTTAAATATTATACTCAGACATATTTTCAAGAATTACAATCTAGCCCATTTTTAGCTATAATTACCTCCCTATTTAAGGGAGAATTTAGCATAATTTAGAAGTTAAACGACAAAAAAAGTCAGCAAGAAAGAAAATACTGAAAAGGACTATGGGTTTGCTTTCAATGAAATATATTTGCTGGCCTTCAGTGAAAGATCAGCTATCTTGTGGCAAGCAACTCAGAGGACAAGCAACACTCACACAGCTTAAAGAAAACTCTTTGATGCCTTGATCATCTGACACACAATAAAACAAGGAGCCCGTAGCTTCAGCCATCAGCAAACACTTATAAGCACAGGAGAAGAGGGATTTCCCATTTCTATTTCAACTGCCCAGGGAAGTGTGCCCAAGCTGTTCCCATCCTCACAGCACCTGGCAGACTCACAGCCTGGTCAGCTTGGTGTCTGAAGGTATCGGTGTGATAGAACACCAACAAAGCCTTGGCAAGTACAATGACAGTGGAAAATACTGCCTGGCATCGAGCACAAAAAGGTACTTCCATAAAGTACAGCAGGATCTACAGGCTTGAAATAAAATGTTCCCTTCTCTGCCAGTCTGAGTGAATTAGCTTTCTGATTTTCACACTTTAGTAAGATCAAGTCTGTGTCCTCCTGCCTGGAGAACAGCTCAATCCTGGCACAGAGCAACTCAAAGAAAGGTGATACAGGTTAGTGTTTACCTCTCCCTCTGCCTCTCTTCCTCTTCATCTGACTCTTTATCAGAATCCTCCTGTTTTTTAATTTTCTTCTCTTTTTGCTTTGGTGTACTTTTCTTCCCTAGTGGAGTTTCATTTTCTTTCTTTTCTGCGTTCTCAGGTGTTTCCTCTACATCTTTGTTTTCTTTGTTGCTGTCTTTTAATTTGTCTTGGGTTTTATCCTCTTCACCATCTTTTTTAGCAGGGGTTGCATCACGGGCAAGTCTTCTTCGTCCCTGGAACAGAAATAACATCAGCTTAATGACTCCTGTCACCTGCTTTCTCCATAACCTCTCCAAATCTCAGCAGAAAAAGTGAGACGTGCAACTCCTGTAGAGAAGAAAGGCTGGAGATGACAAAAACAACAAAATATTCTAAAATATTAAGATCAAAGTTTCAAGTTTTTATATCTGCTTCATTTGGAATGAAGAGGATGAGTTTCTGATTAACTGATGGAGGATTTCAGGACATTTGTTTGGACCTGTAATGTTTCCTGCTCTGATTGAAAGGGCCAAAACATCCTGTTCACCTACAGCAATAGCATTATTTGAAGTGCTTGTATAGGACTATTGAGGGGAGCCATCTTCTCCTCAGCATCTTCAATCCTGACAGTCACCTGTGGACATCACAGGCAGAAATTTGTCAGCTTTCAAAAAACTCTTAAGTATCCCATTTTTAAAAGGCACTTTGAGTACTCAGGCTGTTGCTGCCTGGGACTATCTGCAACTGATTCTTACAGATCTAGCACAGGATTATCATTTGATGTATTAAAAGTCTCTTGATAGGATCATTGCTTTTTGATCAGAACAAAGAGCCAATTATTAAACAGACTAAAAATTCTTATATTTATTTATCCTTTTTTTGAGTGTTCTCAAAAAGAAAAACCAACTCAAAAATAAACGAACAAACTAAGAACAAAGCTAATGTCATGTCAGGAAGTTCACTGAGGCTGATGCAGCTTGGAACAACCCCTTTATTTAGACAGAAATATAATACATAATAGAAATCTCAACTTGTGTTTACACCATGTCCTTTCATCTATTAATTTATAAGGCCATGTATTTGCTTGAAAAGCTGCTTTGCAAGAAGTACTTTAACAGAATGACATTTCAGTCGAACAGAATCCTTAGAATTTGAACAATTTAGAAGTAGCAATTTTTGTCCTTCAGTAGTCATACTCTATTAAGGAACACAAAACGTTCTTTTAACGTAATTAAATGAGTGCTGCAGTCATATTCCAATACCTCCAAAGTACTGTTTGTATTCTCTGTGGTGTTCAGTATCCACCAGCTGATGGGTCACTGCTCTGATCTACATAACTACAAATACAACCCTCACCTCTACAGCATTCAAAGACAAATGAAGGCTAAACTTATTTGTTCCTTCCTCTACCTTTATCTATATACTGTAATATTTTAATGTTTTGGGTTTTTTTTATTAGAAGAGAGACTGTGATAAAAACCAACTCAGAGAAATGGGTCTTCTTTGATTCTTAGCTCCATAGCAGATTTTTGATATTCCTGTTTCTTGCCAGAAGGCTCCAAGTTCCATGTGCCTGTGGAAATCCTCACCCACAACCAAGACTGTCCTGCTGTGTTTCACTGTTTTGATGATAAACAGCTCAAAGCAGCTCCCAAGCCATCCCTGAACCACAGCACATCCAGCACAGCCTGAGCAAATCCCACGCATGGTGTGGAATATGAAGGAATAATCAAACCCGATTCTGTTTCCAGCAGAACATAATTAACAGTTAACACTCACAGAACTCCACACTTGTACAAGTGCACCAATTCCAACAGGCAATTGCTCCACAGGGAAAACTCATTATGGAAACTGTTCACTGTACAAAGGGGCTTTGTTAAGGACTAAACACAAATCAGTTCAAACCACTCACCCTCGGGGATCTTAGTTCAATTTCTTCTTTCTCACTTTCACTGCTGGAATAATTTTCTTCTGCTTCTTTTTTAACTTCTGTTGGGGGCATTTTTTGTTCCTCTTTCACACTCTCCTCCATTGGTTCCACGTGTTTCTGTGTGTCTTCTACCACTTTTGGTTCATTGTGATGGATGGTCCTAAACTGAATGTTTGCAGAACGGCAGTACTCTTCAAAACCATAAAGATACCTACAGGCACAAGTAAGGTCCCATTTATATTTCATGGTTTATTCTCTATTTACTGAAGTGCATAAAACCTATTTTCCTGCCCAGTAACTTCAGGAAAATTAAAAAAAATTAAAAAGAACAACAACCAAACAAACCCAAATAAACAAAAATATAAAAACTAGAGAAGATTTTGAAATGAAACAATTTTGCACGCAAGTCAAATGGTGAAAAAGAATACAGATATTTAACTTCATCCCCAGCCAGTTAAGAATTCATGACAGTAAAGCCATGCATGAGCTTGTCCTCTGGTAACTCCTATGCACACTCTAATCTGGTTACAGGTGAGAGAGGTATGAATTAGCTTATTCCTCAAAGAATTAATACTCAAGTTACAACACACTATCACTGTCACAACGCATTTTCATGTGTCCAAACAATATCATCGTTATTTCCACTGTAACAGCAACCTAGTACACATTTACCAATTACTCTTTCTAGCATAAACACTCTTCTCTGTAAATACAGACCTTAAACATGTGCCCAGTTCAAATCCCACTGAAGATAGTCTCAATATTGTCATCTTCATCAAATTAACATGAGTTGAGTCATTAGTCATCCCTACTTCCAAATATCCTTAGGTTTGAGTCAAGAGAACCTCATTCTTCCCTTTTACTCAAAAAGCCCAATTGTTTCGTGTCAAACTTCCAGGAGGATAAATAATAAAAATAATTTTTATTTAGAAAAGGAGCTTGAAAAACATCATTCTTAAAAGGTTTCCAATTCAAAAGTTACAACACAGCTGAAAAGTGAGGGTCAGAAGAAAAAGATTTATGCATTTGTTCATGATTTTACTACTTAATACTGTCACATCCACCATAGCAATGCACACAGTTAAGTCCTAAAGCCATTATTCTACAAATTCTGCAGAGATGATACATAAATATACAATCTGAAACATGTCTTTTTTCAATCAACACCTTTCATGAACTTAAAGCAACTGGTTAAAAATTCTCCTCAATCTACAAGATCTAGAGATTGAGGAGTCCATTCCTGTTAATTGCAAAATTGAATCTGCCAAAGCTTAATTTACAAATTTCACTGTTGTCCTCTGAAATGGCATCAGCACATGAGGAAAGTGAAAGTTTCTTGGTAAGAAAATGAGCAGGATTCTCATGTCTTGGAGCAACAGGAACTTGCACAGCCCTGAATACTCCCTCCTTTCCTCCACCATTTCAATCCTCAGCACTGGAAAATGCTCAGAACTGTTCATTAACTGAAGGGTATCAGCTGCTGTCTCTAAACTATCAAAAATCTCTTGAATAATGTACATGCTACTACTAGGAAAAAAGAAAGGAAAAGTGTTTTCACCATTATCCAATAGGAGAACTTACTTTCTATAAGCAGTTTTTACATTGTAGGAAGCAGCTGAGTTCAAAATAGGAATGCCAAGGTCCATATAAATTTGCTTCCATACAGCACCACTCTCAATCTTTGGGGAGAAAAAAAAAAGAAAAAAGGAAATTTACAGGTTTGGTTTAGCAAAAACATTAAAGAATAATATCTAACAGAGCCACAAGCCCCAAAGCCTTTTATAACCATTGAACAGTCTGGGTTGGAAGTGAACTTAAATTCCATCCAGTGCCACCCAGTGACACCTTCTCCTGTCCCAGGCTGCTCCAAGCCCCATCCAACCTGGCCTTGGACACTGCCAGGGTTGGGGTATCCACAGCTTCCCTGGACAACCATTTATAGATAGGAGTGAATAGAGATATTTAGTTCAGGGAACATCCAACACTTACATTGTCACACCCACCCTGCTGATAAACCAGTCTAAAAAGTTTGAAGAGATTCAGGTCCTTGTAGCCCAGAACTGGTGGTTTATTGATAGGAGTACCTGAACAAAACAAAACAGAAACAAGTTATCCCAAAGAACAGCAAGTTGCCTCTTCCATTCCTTTAGCACATATTTGATTACAAGTATCTTTCTGCATTTTAAAATCTGTAATAGTTTAAGGTATGTCCCAAGTCAGTAGTTTCCAATCACCAGTTAAGGCTTCACTCTCTTTTGAATGCATCATTATCTCTGGGTGGTTTATCAGCCTCCCAGGTTCATTAACAACCCCCATCCACCTGGCTGCATCCCACTGCTCCTCTCCTGAGCAGGGAGGAGAGCCAGAACTGCAGGAAGCTCCAGAGAACACCTGAGGAATGCTGGAATAGAGCAACGTGTGAAGAGATGAACTCATAACACCGTGGGCTGAAAGGAATGAGGAAGAAGCAAAGACGTTGGATTAGGAAGAGACACTCAGGCAAATTGTCAGAATGTGGAAAAGCACAAGGCCCCAACCAGACATGAATATTTGGGACAGTTCCAGGGAAAAGAAAGAACTCAAATCAGCTGAGTGGCAGTGACATAAAGAACAGTAATTATTTGCAAAAGGAAAAAACAAAAGTGACTTAGGGCAAGTGACTGCATACGTAGACAATAATCCTCCCAGCAAGGAAGGATATCAAACCTCTTCCCTGCTGCTTTGTATCTTCCTTCATCCTCATGCAATTATATTTGGAATCATTAAAATAATTTTATAGGACTTCAGGAATACTGTCATGATTCCAAGAATCAAAACATTTATACTGAGAGAACAGAACATAGAACTAATCTGGTGGGAACAGAAATCTTTATGTAAGGACAGAGAAGAAAAATAAAAAGCAAACAGGCAGGGGAAAAGTTCCAGTCCTGAAACAGTGCTGCACATTGCTCAATCCACATACTGGCTTAAACATTTCATGGACTGAGTCTTCAAATTCAGCATCCAAATGCTTTCTTCTTTTGCCTTCACAAGGTCCCAACATCCCTACTTGTTTTGCAGTCTATGAGTGTTTAAGAAAGAGAATAAGAAAGGAAGAAACAGGAAAGGGGGAAGAATCAGGCTACATCCAAGGAAAATTGTAGATTAGCCCAGCAGCAGAGTGATTTTTTTTTCCCCCCCAACTTAGCCTTTTATTCCCCTAAGGCAGGTTATTCTCCAGAAACACTGGTTATATACACAGGAGGCCTCAAAATTGTATTGGATGAGCTCCAGAACACTTTGCTATAACACATGCTCAATTTCTAAACCTTTGATAAAAACTGGCAATATTGAACAGCTTTTGACCTGTTCTTTTACGATTCTGTGGTCTAGAACACACCTCATTAGAAGGGATACAGACCCTCCTTTACAAAGGCAGCTTGATTTCCCCATTAATTTTAAAAACCTCTCCCCTCAAAAAAAAAATGGGGGAAATATTCAGACTCTACAAGCACTTCGTGTTTTACCCTTAGCTCTGGTTACTTCAAATTCAAATACATCAGCATTTGCTGCACTCTGTGCTGCTATGGATGTATCATTCAGGCAACTGCTGTCAAGAAAAAAGATTAAAAAAAAGGGAAAAGGGCAGTAGCTACACCTGTAATCTACCTCCACACCAAGGCTGCTGCAGGATGAACACAGTATTTGAAATACAGGATTGAAATGGCAACTTCATGAGTTAAATAAACCAATAGACTCTAAAAGACAAAACTCTCTGCAGGCTCGAATATATTTTTTAAAAAAAGGAGCATAAAACCTTCCATTTTAGTGTCAGTCTCATCACAACTGCAAGTGCAAATGCCTTATGCAACAGCAGCTCTCTAAGCAGCAGGTACATCCTGCTCCCTATGCAGAGCACGTGCACTTCCGATACAGGTCTGAAGCCAAGACTTCAACTATTCTAATTTATTAAATCTTACTTAATTCTGTAAAGACAGACATTTAAAATACACTATTTTATTGATTTAGCTACAGGATAAAATAGAATCTCTTCAGGTATCACTGCTCCATTTGTGCATGGTAAGAACAGTTCTGCATGGAGAGCTGAGGATGGCACATCTCCATTCTCTGCTGGTTGGATTTCACCATCCATGAACAGACTCCACAGCTTCCAGCCTGGGATTAACAGCAGCAGAGCTCTCAGCCACGGCTCTCACAACCAAAAATCAGCCAAGGGCTTATTTAACAGGGGTTGTGAGCATAAGAATGGCTTTGTGAAAGCAAAACAAAACCAAAACACCTCAGGGAGGATTTGAGTTCCCTTTGAGTGCTGTGCCATCAAAGAAGTGGACTGGAGATTAAAAAAAAGGAAGAAAATTCAGTGTTACCTCTGTCTTCCATAAACTTGTAAAGCTGTTGGAGGAAGTTGTCCCTCTCTTCAGGATCAAGCTCTTCCTCAGGCTGTGAAAATAAATGCAGTCATAAATGAAAACAGCAAACATGCAAAGTAACCATTTATTTGTACAAAAGCCTAAGAGCAAGAACTAAACCCAAACCACTTCCCATTTGGCCTTGAACCCAGTAACGGTGAAATATGCAGAAAACAAAATTTACTCAGAAAGACTGAAGTGGTACCTCAGGAGGAAAAAAAGAAAATGCAGGTGAGGGAAAGCATCAGTCCGTGACAGAATGAATGAGTGACCCTCAAAATGAAACACTAATACACGTAGCATACCTGCCTAATACAGAAGAGGTCTGGTATTTGCAAGACTGAAAGAATTCACAGGAATTCCCGGGGGTTTTTGGTTAGGTTCTTTCTGTTTGTTTGGGGCTTTTTTGTTTAAATCATTTTCCTTATCCCAACTTCAGCTCAGGTTGCACAACAATTCCTTCTCCAACCACACCTGGATTTGATGCTCCAGACAGTATTTGTTTTTTAATTAAGCTCCAATGCTTGATTTCAGCTCATATTTGGAAAACAATTAAAGTAATTTCTATAATTTATTATTATTATAAGTTCCTTAGTTTTACCTTTACAACTTAAAACCTCAAACAGATAAACACTTACTAACTTTACGGCAAGCAATCCACAGCGTGAAACAAACACATTCTTTTAGTCCGGTGAAAATCATTAAAATAAAGTAAATTTATTGACATGCGGAGGAGGCAGGGAGAGGAAATAATGTCTACGTATCTTCACGGAATTTTGACATTCTAGCAGAGACCAAAAAAAAAAGAAAAAAGAAAAACCAAAAAACCTTTTCCCTGCAATGCTTTCTGCATGCCACTTTCTTCCTGCCAGCCTGGCAGTTTGCACAAGGCAGGCTGCAGCTGTCTTGAAGGAAAGACGTACAGTACGTGTCAAAAAATCTTATCATTACATTATTAAAAATAACAGGAAAGTGACAAGCAGTTCCAGAAGGAAACCAGAACAACAATTTAGATTTCAGTCATCTCTGCATTCTGTAAACTTTTAAGCTTCAAGGCAGGGAGACAGGCAGGGAAATGGGGATGTACATGCTAGTGGCTTGCTAACCAGCAAGCAATCTGCCCAGCATCAGAATGAATCCCAGCCCTGCCTGCTTCACTGAATTCCGAGCTTCTAAACCCAACAGGGCTCAGCTACAATCAGGCAGAGACAATATCTGTGTATTACTTTACTAATTTTTCTTGGGGAATAACTGGAGGAAATTAAATGTGTAATCACAACACTGTACAGCATCGGTTACCATTTGCTCAGCACATTACAGGGATTATATAAGGAGAAACAGTTATCTATAGAATTAGCATGCTCTTCCAGGTTATCAAGTGAAGTATTGCTATAGAAACCACAGCTTTTTTCCTCCCCATCTAGACTGCAAAATAACTTCAAGATCGAGAAATTTCTACCATCTACTGTAATGTTTCCTGATTGAAGGCAATACGGCTCAAACTGTGCAAACTAACTACATCTAAATAACAGTAAACGTTCAGAAATACTTCTGAATAGTTAAATTAAAGCCATTTCTTCTGTGTGGGCACAATGCCAAACCAGAACTGTAGGTCAGAACAGCAGAAATGTAGGTTAGAAATAGCAATCTTGCAGCCAGAATTTAACCCTTCCACTGAGACCAAGTACTTCCAGCTGAAGAAAAGCAAAAAGGAAAGATAAAAAGCTTTATAGGGTTGGGGGCATAAAACGTGGCTGCAATAATCATCCACCTGTGTGAGACAGCCCAAATTCTGCACCTGCTTCTCTCTGTTGATGGTGTATGAGCCCCTTGACAGAGGGAGTCTGAACTGTGCCTGGTACTGATGCCAAAACAGTCACCAGATCCTTCTGAGAAGTCACTTGACTAAGACCTGAGTGACTGTCACCATAGAATAAATCATGGATCAGCTGTTCTTTTGCTTCTGGCCAAAATGAGAAAGACCAACCCTCCACGGATATGCTTATTGGAACATGAGGATAAGATGCCATTTTTTTCCAGGGTTATCTGTTTGGAACTGGACAATAATGAATTACCAGGAGTGTCTGCTGTCGTGATTTGGAGCTGAGTTTTACTTTAAATATATCAGCCATCACAATATCATAGAATGGGTTGGGGTGGAATGGACACTAAAGACCATCTAGTTCCAACGCCCCTGCCATGGGGGTTCATCTAAGCTCCTGTAAATCTGCACCCAAATCAAGGAAACACCTGAGAAATGCTGATGCCACAACCTGTGATCACCATCAGG
This sequence comes from Pachycephala philippinensis, assembly GCA_013397055.1. Classification (NCBI taxonomy): domain Eukaryota; kingdom Metazoa; phylum Chordata; class Aves; order Passeriformes; genus Pachycephala; species Pachycephala philippinensis. The sequence continues at coordinate 341,565 of VWZT01013814.1, forward strand.
GAGCAAATGGAGAGCTGAAATTCCCCGCATTGATTTCCAGCAGGAACCAGGATGACAGTGCTACTCTCCAAAACTCACTGCTACTATCCAGACATCTGTGCCCCTTTTAGACTGGGTATAAATAAATACACAGTGATAATTGTTTAAAACCAGTTACTGAAGAGAGCTCTGTCTCTCCATTTCATTTTTTCCTATAGAGATGTTGCAAAAAGGGGGGGATTGTAGCCACAGGTAAGTCCAAGTGAGAGGCAAAACAACATGAAAATTTTAAGCTGTAAGAGTTCAAAACTGAGACCTTTCTGCTGTTCATCCAATACCCACAGCTAAATGCAACATGAGAAAAACTTTTTAGTTTCAGGATAAGAGGCTGAATTTCATTTAAATGAAAATAAATAGAAATCTCCAAGATGCCCCTTTTCTAACGAAAAGATTGAAATTTTATGCATTTGAGATTTTTTTTGTCCTTTCTGACAAGCAGGCCACATCTGTTAGAGAACACTGTAAACAGTAAAACCAACAATGAACATTATCTTTGTATAATGGACACATTCCTTTCCCAACTCCATTTCTTACTGCCTTCCAAGCAACACTATCACCATTCACATATTTTCTAAAACTATATGGTAAGAATCACGAAGCAACATGAAGCACACAGAAATGTGTAGAATACTTGTAACTGATTTTGCTTCATTTGGTTTCGAGCCACCTAATTCACCATGAGTTTTGCCTCTGTCCTTAGCATGATTTTAAACAAGAATGTGGCTCTGTTATCCTGACTCATCATTTACTCTACAGAAAGATGTTAAAGCTTCTGTGGGTGCCAACCTTTAGGGCTGAGTGGGAGCACAAAGGATGAAATAGTTTCTTCTACAAAAGAAAGAATGAATCTCTACCTACAAGCATGTACACCCTGAACTCAGGCAATATGAGGTGGAGCTACCAGGGACAGATCTTTCTTTTATGTTATAAATAGACTGACAAGACCATAAACGCTTCTGTGAAAGAAATGCAGGTGAAGAGGAAGAACAGCATACACAGGATTTGGAGTTCAGAGGAGGAGATGATCAAGACAATCTGCCAGAATTACAGTTAATGTAATTTTGTTGCTTCAGAGTACTTCAATGCGATTTCATCACTTGCACATTTGCTTTCTAACGCCAAGCTTGAAAACTAATTAAGGAAATGACAAGAATTAAACTGATTGCAACAAGTTAAGAGCTTTAAACCACGTGGAGATGAGAGTGGTCTTAAAATGTTAATTTGTACCAACAAGAACCAGAAATTCCACAAACCAACAATGACTCACTCCAAAGCTGCGCCTCAGTTTGCAACTTCTCTTGGAGTGACATTCTGAAAATGCCTCTTTGCATAAAACTGTGAGCAAGAAAGTCTTTAAAGAACATTTGTGCATGGTATGATGCAGGCTGTGCTTCACAGTAGCCAGAACTCCTACAAATGCACACATGCATGACAAGGAGGATTAGCTAATCAATGTTTAGCTATTTTTAAAGGCTATTCTGTGCATTACACATCACAGCTGCTTAGGGGTATTTATATATATATATATCACAGAATCTTAGAATGGTTTGGATTGGAAGGGACCTAAAAAACCATCCTGAACCATCTCCTGCCATGGGCAGGGACACCTTCCACTACCCCAGGTTGCTCCAAGCCCCATCCAACCTGGCCTTGAACACTTCCAGGGATGGGGCAGCCACAGCTTCTCTGGGCACCCTGTGCCAGGGCCTCACCACCCTCACAGGAAATAATTTCTTCTTAGTATCTAAAAACCCACTTCTTTCTGGATATCACCCTTCATTAACTTTGAAATGACTGTTTTCCTGTATTTAACTTCTAGAGTCAGCTATTTCAATGTTATTTTAAAACACAAATAGGTTGCAACAGACATGGCAATTTGGGTATGATTTTATGTGATCTCCCACAGTTACTCAGAGCAGAGCCTACACAGGGAACAAGAATTATTTTGAAGCAAAATGTAAATATTGTAATAGTTGACTACTGATTATTTGTAGGAATTTCAAGCCTCCTAAAACATCATGGATTTTTCACCGTTCCTTTATGGACTCAATGCTAATAAAATATATGGTAACGACTTATCATGAGAACTGAAATCCTCGCTTATTTGCAGAATAGGAACATTGGAAAATGCCTCTGGCATCTTCCCTTTTCAACAATGTAAAGTAATTGTGACTGATTTCTTTGATGCCGTTGTGATGCAAGAACCTTAAAAACGTTAAATGAATGCACCCCGTTAAACATGCTGCACATACATCCTCCAGGTGACTGTGAGAAACAAGCCGTAAAGAAAATCCCTCCAAGCAAACACCTGGAGGTGCTACAACTCTTCCCTCAATGAGCCATGGAGACCAGCTAGCTAGAATTTTTTTCTGAAGAAATTCTTTGCCTTTACTCTGGTCTTAGGTGAATGTATCCGTTAAGAACGTGTACTGGAGAGGTATTTCAAATAATTCATGTTAAGATCTTCAGTCTAATGGAATCAGAATGGCTCACAGGGAGACTGAGAGTCAAAACCAAATGTTGCTTACACATCCCCTTGTACAACAGGGAGCTTCTGAATATTTAAGCTTGAGAAACAAACGTGATGGATTGCAATGGATTCCACAGCTTCTCCTACCAGCACATTTACCCGTCTGGAATCCTCTGCTTCACTACTTTGTGTTTAGATTAGATTCTTCTTTCTTCTTCCCTGACAGAAGAACTTAAATACAAGCAAATACAGTACTAGATACAACCTGTTTTGAATAAAAGTCAGGTGATGTTCCAAAAGCTTTTATTTCTATGTGGAGATACTGGAGTTAAGATTTTCTCTTTCCTTTTAGCTGCAGTGCATAGACTGCCAAATGTACCCTCCAAACACAGTTAATTATCTTATTCTGACATGTTGAAAACTGGGTAAGAATCAAAAGCAATATCCAAATTTTTATCTGGATTCAAATTAACTGAGTGATTCTTGTAATTTTCATTCAATAAAGAATTTTTTTCTATAACAACTCTGGAGTTTTTCACTTTTTATGAAATGTGTTATTAAAACCTTAATTGTTAATGGAAAATAATCCTGAGTTGCACCATGTATTACCAAAATTCCAGCAATTTGAACATGCTGAGTGGCTCTGTGTAATGCAATCCCTGTTAGAGTCCATGACAAGCAATTTCCACATTGTCCTCCTTCCCAGTCAACTTTGGACCACACAAGTCACTCACCATGGATGAGGAGGAGGAGTACCAAACCAACACTGGATCTGTTCCCCCTCCTTAGCTCACAAAAGCCATGTAAAGCCTGGAAACCTGGTGGTACCAATTCTACCACCTCTTAAAGATGTCATAAAAGGCAACACACTTAGAAAGACATTTTCTGTCAAAAAAAAGTTGCAGATTTTTAACCCAGCTCCTGGAAAAATGGCAGGATCTAATGTCACCAGCTACAGCAGATCTCTCTGCTCCATTATCATTACAAAAGATCCTACTTCAGAAAAATAGGATCCTTTCCATTCCAGAATTAGACTTTTCTGACTGGCTTTATCCTGTGATTATATATTAAGTAGGTCTGTGTCCATTTGATTATTTAATGATGGCCTATCATGGCTGGGCAGCAGCTGGACAGGCCCTGACAGCAAAGCTGCTGTGCATATCAAAAGATGGGAAAGGGGGGAAATCAAAAGGTATTTTTAATAATCTCATTCCCATCTCTAATAATGTAACCAATTACAGTTCTAAAACAAAAATTCCACTGAGAATATTCTGGGAGAAGATGGACAGAAGCTATTTTTGACCTTGATTAATAAAAGGAAGCACTCTACAAAATGTTAAAATTTCAGTAATTCAACATCTGTATTCAAATACAGGCAAAAAACCGTCCAATCATTCACTTGTCGATTTTCTCTGCAGCCAGTATTACTGCCTTTCTAAGGGAAAATAAAAGAGAAATTCCTTAAATTCCCTAAATGTTGTCTATTGCAATATCTAGCATGGCCCACAATTAAAAATATGTATTCTAACAGCTGAATCAGGAATTTGATTTAATGGGCCATCATGACAGTTCTGCTCTCACATTATCTCAAAAGATTCATATCTACCCTCTGCTACACAGCTTCAGCATGAAGATGCTCACCTTACAAGCCTACTTGTCACCTGGAAATAATGGATTCCACAGCTTCTCCTATCAGCACATCCACCTGTCTGGAATCCTTTGCTTCACTATTTTACATTAACATCATTCTTTAAAAATAAATCTCTATTTCTTTTACAGGAATGCCTTTTTTTATTTTTTTTTAAACCACCAAGCTTCCCCCTCCCCCTTCTTTGTTTGAAACACACAGCATTTTATGCAATAGGCATGAAAAATGATAATAAAAATGGATACTAGAAAACTAGTACAGCAATCCTTGATTTTCAGTGACTGGTACTCTGCAATTTTAGCCAGCGTTAATACAGACAGAGCAATACAGACTGCAACAGTTCACACCCTGCAAAATGTGGCCTATTCAGTCTTTTTCACTGCAAACAGAGGGGAAAAACCCAGATGATTTTACATTTCTGCACACATTTATCTTAGATTTATCTTATCATACCATTAATCCCATACAGACATCTACTCCATTTTCCAAAACACTGATATCAAAGCGTTAAAATTCACACCTAAAAATAGATTCTTATTGTCTTTTTTTTTTTTTTACCTGGAAAGATCTCCCCTGGTGCAAGCTCCACCAGACAGTTCCCAGATCAGAAACCCAAGTCAAACCCCCATCCCCAAGCACCACGCTCACACCACAGATTAAAGCACACGATCCTTACCTAGGAGCCGCATTCTTCCAAACGTAAAATGGTTTTACTTCCTTTCTATCTAATCTGCCCACTGCCTGGACGGATTTTCAGCCTGACTTCCAAATATTCGCTCGCGCTCGCTCTCTCCCCGCGCGGCGGCCGCAGTTAACCGGCATTACTTACATTCTCTTCCGCACACACACACAAAAAAATTAATGAAACGAAATAGTAATACTAAGGAGAAAAGCGAGGCATTAGATGAAAGGCAGAGGGAAGGGCCAGCCCATCTCCGAGCCCCCGGCCAGCCCCGGCTCCCGCGGCCGCTCCCCGCGCCTGCGCCGCGCCCGCTCACGGTTGCCCTGGGAACGCCGAGGCCGCCGCCAAGCGCCATCGGCCATTCCGTGTGGGAAGGGAAGGGAAGGGGAAAGGGAAGCGGCGTTTGACCTTCCTCCCAGCACACAGACCGCACTTGGGGCTTATGGTTAATGTTTTCACGGTGTATTGTGAGAATGGCGCGGTGGGAAAACAAATAAATCCCGCAGTGCCTCCCCTCCCCACCTCCCCACCTCCGCCCATGCTTCTAAATCCAACATCCAGGTTACAACCAGGGAGCAGAAATAGAAGGGAATTCTGTAATGATAGTTTTGATGGCACGAAGAAACTGATTAACTTTACAGAAAAGGAGCCACTTAAAATATTCCAATGCAGAAAACGCATTTTACTGTTAATATGAGAATCATGGAATCACGTTCCATGATTTGGGTTGAAAGAGACCTTAAAGATCATCCAGTTCTAATTCCCTGCGTGGGGACACCTTCCACTATCCCAGGTTGCTCCAAGCCCCATCCAGCCTGGCCTGGAACATTCCAGGAATGGGGCAGCCACAGCTCTGGGCACCCTGTGCCAGGGCCTCACCACCCTCACAGGGAACACTTTATTCCCGATTTCTAAACGAAATCTCTCCTCTTTCACTTTAAAAGCATTTCCCCTTGCCCTATCACTCTATGTCCTTGTTCAAAGTCCCTCTCCAGCTCTCTTGGAGCCCCTTTAGGCACTGGAAGGGTCTCTCCCAGAGCCTTCTGTTCTCCAGGCGAACAGCCCCAGCTCTCCCAGCCTGGCTCCAGCCCTCGGAGCAACTTCCAACAGATCTCTCCCGTGCTGAGGACCCCAGAGCTGTACAAAGTGCTCCAGCAGGGTCTCATGAGGGCAGAGTAAAGGGAGAATCCCCTTTTTCGTGCAGCCCAGGACACGTTTGGCTTTCTGAGCTGTGAGTGCTCATTGCTGGCTCATGTCCAGTCTTTTATTCATGAGAACTCCAAGCGCTTCTCCACAGGGCTGCTCTCCGTGAATTCCTCTCCCAATCTGCACATGCCCCAACACGTTAGACAGAAAGTCCATCCACCACATCATTCTATGATTCCCAGCCTAACACACACAAAGGTCAGTCCTGGACTGCTCTGAACAGCATTTATTGCCCTGTGAATTAGCTCATAGTTTCAGCCAACCTCCTGCTTTTACTTGAAATTTTTGTCTTTTTTTTTTAAAATTACACTACTGTTTTCAGAAACAACTTACTTTTTATATAACCTGCATACAAAGAAAAATACAAAAGGAAATTACAAAAGAAAAATATTTTATATATTTAAGGTGGAATTACTACTATTAGGCTCAACATAAGTTTTTTGGTTTTGCCTTTTCGACCCAGAACCTTTCACTCTTCTCTGCCTTGAATTCCTAGTTTCCAAGATTTGTCTCCAGTTTCTTCACTGGATAACAGGAGACAAGCTGCCACTGCTCACAAATTCCAATAAAGACAACTGTAGCAGAGAGAAGATGAACAGGACTGAAAAGACCCTGAAGTGAGCTAAGTGTGAGAATAATACATTGTAAAATGCAGGATTTTCAGGCAAGCAAGTTATTAAATTATCCCTGAAAAATGATAAATTGTCCAGACTCACCGCTACTTCTTCAGTTTTCTCTTCTCTTTTTTGTTCCTCTTCATCAGTTTCTGCAGCAGCTCCATCCTCCTCATCACTGCTGGAGGACTCCAGAATTTCACTGATGTCCATTTTCCAGTTCCGAGGAACACCCCTGGTGCTGAGAAACGTGCTTGCCTCCTGTAGCCCTAGAGAAGAAAGGACCCTGGCTTTACCTCATCTGCAGCATTCACAGTCACAAAGCAGCTTTTATTTCCTTTTCACCTTCTTGTAAATCACAACACCAACTTAAATGCAATGAATCCATCACAGATCAAGCACCATGGCTTACTTTGCTCTTTCTAAAATATCATCATGTCTTAGATTGGAAAAAAAAAAAAAAGAAAAAAAACTCCCACTGCCTAAAGAGATGTGACATTAATGTTTGGAACAGAGGGAAAACACACTAGTGAGCAAAGGAGTGATGGGACAGGCACAAATCACACTTGTACAATTGAAATACCTCAAATTCTTTTCCTTGAAGAGGTGCTCCAAGGGTGGAAAACAACAAAGCAAAACAAACCCAGATAACCCCAAAATCTGCCCCTCAGTCACAATAAAAGACTTTAATAAAGGAGCCAGAAAAACACCCAAAAGAAGAACATACTGCAATGAACTGTTCAGTGTTACTGGAGAAGAAAAGGCACCATTTTCTAACACTGCTGATAGAAAAACCTCCAGACATTGGTCTCAACTCTTTTTTTTTTTGAAACCATTAGTACCTTTGGTTCCAAAATATTCCCTTGTAGCAAGGAATGTCACAACCCAATTATGTACTGCACAGGAAGAAAAGTCCCTTTCTTCAATTTATCTCAAACCTGGCATCTGCTATTTTTTTTGGCTGTTCTAAAGTTCTTGTACTGTGAAACAGCTATTAAGAACAAAATAGAAGAGAAATCATTTAATATTAGACATATCAATCAAAACTACTTCAAGCTTTCATTTGAAGCATTTTAAATCTTGACTTGTTAAGGAGCTGCTCCACACCTTTACCCAAACCAGAGACTGTTGTTGTTGAGTGGGGATTGTTTTGTTGCTGAGTGGCATTTTTTATTATAATTTTTAATAAATACAATCTAAACATTTCTCTTTAACACATTTCATGTTTTGATGGATTGTGGTATCCACGTCATCCATCCATCCAATTCTGTAATTGTATTTTTAAATTAAATATTAATCACAGACTGTTGTTGATATGAAGTTTACACCTTGCTGTCTGAGTATCTTTAATGTAAATACATATGTTTTGAGCAATAGCACAAAATTTTAGCATTAGGAGACGTAACTATATATTCCATTGCTCACTGACATTTCAAATAGACTACCTTGAAAATATTCTATTCCTTTTCACCAAATTTGGACTGGATCAAAACAATAAAAATCAAATAAAGAAGATTTCTACTAGGTGCTATTTAAATAAGGCAGCAGTTATATCCCAAGTTTCTCTAATTTATCCCATTTAAAATGGTTGGCAAAATATCCAAGAGCAATTATCAGAAATCAACAAGTCATCATTTTTCTGCAAATGGTAAAGAACCCTTGTATGAAATTACTTCTTTTAAACACCTTGAACTGATTATAACTTACCTTTTTTAGGAGAGGACTCTGATTTTGGTAAGTTTTGAAGATCTAGTTCCTTAATGTCTTTTCTTGCTATTGAGTAACTGTAAAAGAATAAGGTTTTGTGATTATTTTTACATCACAGAAAAGCCAACATTTGACATAGAAAACCAGGAATTTCTAAAATTTTGAAGTTTTATTGTTCATTTGCAAGATCCTTGCTAACAACTAATTGCATAATGCACCTGTTATTGTAGGTCCTAACACAAGAGTAAACTACCCAGGGTAAGTTTCCAATCTTTCTTTGAAATTTAGGCATTAAAATATCCTTAAGTAATTAAGCAAAGTGTGTAAATGTTCTTTATTTTAAATGCTTAACCTGCACAAATTTGCAAAGGTAAAACACGTAGGCAAAAATAATTTTCTGAACTGAAAATATTCACAAGAATCAACAGCTGCTCTCCAAAACAAGGATCTAGCTAAGAGGACAGAAGCAAGTCCTCTATTTTCAAAATGCCTTTTTACTAGCACAGAAGAACAGTGAAGCCAATTCACAGATTTGCATTGATAGACAGCTGATTTTAATTTTTAAATTACAAAAGTGTTCTCACAGCAAAACATATGGAGGTTGCTCTGTTCCAAAGTCATACTGGATATCCAGTCTCTGAGTTACAAGAGAAATTCTAACCCAAATCGCAGGGAAAGCCTTACAAGTGAGTTAGTCTAATAGATTTTTTTTTCCTTCTTCTTTAATTATTTCAGAAAATCTGGGGTAAAACCTCAGGACTCAGAGGCTGCCGTTTTCTGAAGTTAAAGCTATCATGCTATGGGGGAAAAAAACCCAAAAGTGAAACAGAGCAGATCTAGATGTTTTACCAGTAACATTCAGCCTTCAGTATAGAAGGAGCCAGGCTTATCCAGAAGGCTGATGATAAATACCTACATTAAGAGGCCAAAATGAACTAAGTCTTGCAACCTACTCAAAATCATGGCTATCAAAAATCAAAAACTGCTCACTTTCAAAGAAAGAAAGAAGGTGACAAGTAGCCTTTGACAAGGAAGTTTTTAGTTACAGTATGTTGACACAGATGCAATGCAAGTACAATGAAGAGAAATAAATGGGAGCAGCCATTAAAAAAAAAACAAAACAAAAAGCAGTCTTCATGCTCTTATGAATATATCATTCCTTAAGTAAGGCACACATCTCTTTCTCTCCCATCTCCCTCTCCCTTTTGGAGTGGAGGATGGACTAACAGGACCTTTCTTTCTTTTTGCAGGAATATTATTCAGATCCTGTAAACAATTTAATTAACAAGTCTATTTAAATTCTCTTTTCTATTTAAAAAAAAAGTAGATTAAACCCTTATAAACTATCTAAACAGCTATGGGCATCTGAGCACCAGAGGTAATGAGACAGATACCCAAATGACTACAACAGACACCCATAAAGACGGTAATTTAAGGCAGTAAGGGAAATAATTAACACCAAAACTGACACTTTAAAGGACAGAAATTATTTAAAGTGTAAACACCTGGATGTTTTTATTTTTTCAAGTTGTTGGTATTTTAAGAAGAAACACCAGAAACTTTCTTGATTCAATGAATTCTTATTGTTACACAGAATGGAAAGAAGGGTGAGGAAGCACAGAAGGAGTCAGCTGGAAATAGATTGTGAATGCCAAATGTGTCCATCCAGCATTACAGAAAATTGTACCCTTTCCTTTTGGAAGAAACAATGTCTTCAGGAGCAATATGTGATTAGTTTCCCAGTTTCCTCCCACAGACACCTAATCAAAGTGAGCTATCACTTACAATTTGGAATCTGCAAAGGATCGAACTAAACACTGGTCCTTTTTCACGGTGACGTCGTCATTGCAGCTCGGTGACACAACCTGAAGATTCAAATAAAACATTCCATTATCCAAAAAAAAAA
>VWZT01013814.1:351874-368613 GCA_013397055.1 Pachycephala philippinensis
AAAAAAAAAAAAAAAAAAAAAAAAACCACACCAACAAAACAACCAAAAAAAAGCTGATCTTGAAAGGAAAGAAAGATAGACTGCAGGAAAACTGCTGTTTTCTGTTTCTTCTATTATATTTCCAGTATTGGGTAAACAAACCTACTTCAATTTATACTACTACAGCCAATAACAACAAATTCCAAGAAGCAATTTACCCCAAACTATTGAGTTGTTATGTACAAGCCAAAAAAGTCGAAAATTTCATTTGGAAACTCAAAGCTAAACTACTGAGGTCACATCACAGGACCCTGTTCCTTCACTCTGGTTTTTTTATTCTTCTTCACACATTTTAAAAGCATCTGTTTAAAAAGTCACAAACCCATTTATTTTATACCAGTTGCTGATTTTTGGCCGTTAATCTGAGACATAAGTTGGTTTTTTGGTTTGTTTATTGAGGTGTGGATAACATAAACCACTGTGAAAACCTTCCACACATCCTTCCGCAGTGGTATCATCTCTAGGTCTAAAAAAAGCGATAAAAATGCATTTGCAGTATTTGTATTACCACAAACAGAACAAGTTTGTTTTCCTCCTGTACAAGCAGAAAATGTTAAATGCAAATATATGACCTCCAGGAACTTAATCCACCAGTTAAGAACCATGTTAAACAAAAATCTGTCATTAATAAAGAGAACTACAACCAAAAAAGGTACAATACCACATTTTGAATTGAGGTACATACAGGTGGATAAGGCAGTGTCAGCTATTCACCCTACATTACAACATGTCTGAAAACACAAAAAATTTTCTACAGAAAGCAATTTTCACTATGCACATGTAAACTTTTCTATGTGCATCAATAAGCTACAAAGTGTCTGCCTTACACTACAAGTCTACTTGGACTTGGATTTATTTAATGTGTATTTATGATCAGCAATGGCAATGAACAGCTTCATCATTTAGTAACAGTCAAATACAAATAACCACCAACATCTGCCCCTGGAGTAACTGACCACTGGTGCGAATGCAAGCATCAAAGAAATGAGTGTTTCATAAAACTGAAAGTCTAGGGAAAAAGACAATTACATTAAAAAAAGAATTAAAATCCCACTGCAATTAAAATTCATAAATCTAGATACTCTTAAGTGCCTGGGAGTGCAAGTCCTAACATATTTTATTTTTAGAAGAAAAGTATCGTTACACACTGATTATTTTGCATGCAGTTCTACAACACTTCAACGCCGTGAAACTGTAACTTAGGCATAAATGTTAATCTCTGCTTTCCTACTCTTCATAGATACTGCAAAACACTTGTATTTTTAGCAAACATGGGAGTAGAGCTTAGCCTGACTACATTCACAGCTTTGCTGTAAAAGGAACTCACCAAAGCTGGGTACCAGTCTGCCTTCTCTGAATTACAAGTCACACTCACAACCTTGCCAAGCAATTCATCGTTGAGGCGCCTTTTATCTTCATCCTCTTCTTCACTACTTTCTTCTTCCTTTTCATCTTCAGTACTAAATTATCAAAATGTACAAGATTTTAAAGTTTATGTCTTAAGTCACTACTTGAAAGCACAACCAGATTACAAGTAGATTTTTCTTCCTATTTTGCAAAGCTTCAAAAACAAAGTTAGAACTTTAGGAGCTGAAATTGCCTGAAAAGCACTTAAATACTAAGTGCACTTTGTAACAGGAATTTTGTAGAAATTCTTTCCAAGTAGCAGTATTTTACAACAGCATCATGTTAGAATTGGAGACGTGACTCAGGTTTTGATTGTGCACAAACATGAAGCAAAGAGAAATGGTCTCTACCCCAAAAATTAAAAAGCACTTTTTATTTTTTTTAAACTGTGTACATAGTAGTATAAAGAAGGTTAAAAATCCTACATTTCCTATTACATGAAAGAAGCATAAATGTTCTTAAGGGTACTAAACCTTCAATTTTATAATATTGCTAGGATATCACCATGTCTATCAGCTTTGCACACAATTCAGGTGATAGAGCATTCAGACCATTGCAACTTCAATGGGACTGCTTCAGGTTTAGCAAAGGACACTAAAGGAAAAACAACACTCTCAAAACTCACACAGGAAGAGAGGATCTTCTCCCTCTATTAGATTTCTTCCCAATAACTGGAGTTCCAAAGTGCTCTGGATTGGTTAGTGGCAGTTGATCAAGTGTCTACATGGAAAAGGGGGAAACAACATTGGTTTGTAACATCTTATTATAAAAAAGATATTAATTAACTACTTAGTTTTAATTCCAAGTCCACCACTGTCTTACCTCACTTTCTGCAAAGTGCCTTTCTCCCTTCAAGCATAATGAAGTTCGTCTCAAGGTCCTTTCATCACCGTCATCAAAAACTAGGATGAAGCCAAGAAAACACATCAGCACAAGCTGATCAGATCTCAATCCCAAGTCTACTGTTTATCTCACAATCACGAACATTGTCTAAAACATTACTTTCAAGCCTCTATTTACTCATTCTTTAGTTCACAAGCAAAAGGGAAGTCAGTATTCAGGATTCAGTCTGTGAATAGATTTTCACAGAGATTCGAGCCAGTACAAAGTAAGGCTTTGGATGCAAAAGTCTCTGTGTAATTTAGACATCCTTCTTATCAATACAACTGCACATTTCAAACCACAGCCCCTGGCTGCACACCAGTTACTATTATCTAGCAATCTTTGGGGTTGGTTTGGTTTTGTAGGGTTTTTTCCCACCCTATCCATTTATTCCTTACTTATACCTCCATTTAATATGGTACCTTTTCATTCTCCCTCTTGCTATGAGCAATCCACAAAAAGAGCAATTGCAAGGAAAACAAGTGTCTGGTAAGTTTTTGCTACACTAGCAATGCTGTCTTACAAACAGATACTGGAAACCTGCAATTCCAAGTCTGACCACCTTATAAGGAATATTCAGTACACCTTCAGTTGTGTTAAATCTCATGAATAGGAAATTCCAACAATACACAGCAGAAGAAAGCTGAAATGCTATGAGCCTACTGGCCTGAGAAAGATCTACTCTTCAGTTAAGATAAAACTACTTCATGAAAATTTCCTTGAAGAGAAGGAAAGCAAAATTACCGATTCCCCCCAACTCCAAAGAGCAGAGCCCAGGTGGCTGCAGGCTGGAATCCCAGCAAGGTACAAGTTTATTTGTACGGGGTCAAAGTGCAGAACACTGGTCTATATTCAAACTACTCAAAACAGGCTTTGGCCACTAGGGAAGTCAGTAAGCGGGAAGAAGAAAGTTTCAAGTGTTGTGCATAGCAGTATGGTAATTTTGGCATACTTATAAAATTAATTAAGCTGGATAAGATAAGCTTTAAGGTTCCTCCATCCTCAGAGTAAATACTACTGTGGTATGCTCCATATGCTCCACTGCTGAATTATCTTAATGGCTTAGAACACTTGTACACACAAAACAATTAACTTTTCCCCCTCCAAAAATCTCAAACTACTAAATTTTCACAAGTAATCATTTTAGGGGGCAAATGGCTGGTGGTTGGCAACAGGTAACTTGATTGAAAAAAAGCAAACAGAACCTGATACTTGACAGTAGAACTAAACTGCTTCTTTTTATTTATTATCTCCAAAATTGGAAGCTGTACCCATTTATATAAAGCTAGTCCAAGAGAGGGATACATCAAGCAAACTATTCATAAATGAGATGACAAATACCCGATTTTCATCCTTAAAAGATAAATTGTTATAAATACTGAAGGTTAAGTAAAATACCCTCAGTAAAATACACTAAATTCAAATTAAGACACATAAGGAAATTATGACAATCAAGAGTAACAATTTATATTGTGGACATGCTCAAAGCACCTGCAGCTGCCAGCATAGCTGCACAACTTGGAGCAAAACATCTTCCCAGAACAACAAAGTGTAAAAGAACAGCACAAACAAAAAGATTTCCTCATCTAAATAAGTGATCACTTTATTAAGTTGCAATGGAGAAAGGATAGCACCATTTGTCATACAAAGATAGCAATTATTTGAGTTACTAAGGTGGAGCCAAGTAAGGAGTCTCTCCAATTAATCATGATGCTTGAAGTATTTCATAATTGTAGCTACTTCAAACTTGCTTCTCCTCTAGGGAAAACACTTGACTGTGCCTTACTGAAAGGGCAATCAAAAACTCACATTGATAAACTCAGCACCTTTAAAAATATAAGCATTTCTCAAACTAAATAGGGCTTGTGGTTTCCATCTCACTCCTCAGAAAAATCTGCTACACCAAAGTACTGTTCATACTCTTGTCGCCCTGTGCATGACTTTTTAATTCTAGTCCTAGAAGATTTAAGGGCACGTCTTTCCAAGGCACAGTATCAAATATTAAGGATTCTGTAAACATAAGCAGTAAGGCAGATGGCACAGTTTTTGGCTATGAGGTATTTTGAAGCTGTGGTAACAGTCGTGTCAGAAGAACTTAATACACTCTAAGCTGCAAATTCATTCCTCTTTTTAATCTCATCCAGAAGCAAGGCTGTTTAGTTAAAATGCCTAGAACTAACAATCAAACTAAAAACCTTTAAATTAATGTTGAATAACTTGTATTAATTACTTCATTCCTTCAACAGGTTATTGCTACAACTCCAGATTCTTCAAAAGCAGAAGTCCTAAAGGTTGTATTCTATAAGGAAGAATTCACTGGGCAGGGAGACTGCAGGAAACAGGAACAGAAGACAAGGAGACATCTCCCCATACACACACACGCAGTGAAGTCATCAAAGGATGTGTTTACAGTGTCACCATACTCATCTCAAAAGAGGAAATTACACTCCTGTCTTTCCAAAGAAACAAGTGTGAAAAAGCAGAAGCCCTTTTAAGTCCTGCCATTGCCTCATCTTGTGGTGGGAAGGGGCTTATTGGGGAAACAGGGTGCAGCAGCTGATTTCTGGGAAGGGAAGGATACAAACTAGCCAGGGAACTGCTCACTGCTACTGAACAGGCAACAGAACAACGCGGGAAGGAAGGAAAGAGAAGCGACATTTCTGCCGGGCAGAGCCCTTTCTTCCAAACATGTTCCTTAATGAGGAACACTGACAGAAGGGGAAAAGAGATGAGTAAGCAGCACAACCTGGAGGAACAGTCTCTGCCATAATGCTTGGTCTAGTCCCAAGAACTGAGTCCAATATGCTCCATACAGAGCATGTTGAAACAGCGACAATAAAATGGAAATTTTCAGAATTTTGCTGCATCCTGACCTTGTCTATCATAATAGGAAAGAAAAGAATTGGTTTTTTTCTGTTTGTGAAAATCTACAGAACCCTACTCTATGACAGGAAAATAAAACCAAACTTCCCAGCAGTAATCAATGCAACACTTCCCAAGAGTTAAAAAAAAAAAAAGACTAAAAGTTGAGTACCTTAAAAATGCACTAAAACGTGCAACTTTAAACTCACTATTGATGAGCTGGTATCTTCCATTTCCTGTCTGCAGCAGACCTGTATATACCATCAGCAAAAATATACTAACCCTGTCTTTGCAGTAAGTCTGTCTTAACACTGGTTTTCATGTATTTAAATATGTAATATTAACAAGTCAACTATCAAAAACATTTTTAGGAACTTGAAGAAGCTTGTCACAAAATACTGCAGATCAGTTTGACTACATCTTATTTAGAAATATATATAGATATATTATAAATAGATTTAAGAAAAGAAAAAAAAGAAGACAGAAAAAGGAGAACAGAGCAGAACTCTAGAGAGAACATCCTCATAGTAGTTACGAGATGACTTCCACACAGAGCCACCAGTGTTACCAGGACAAGGCAGTTCTGCGACACACAAGTGCTCAGGGAAAACAACCCTCAAGGCTGCATCTTGAAAACTTCAAATCCAACGAGTTGTGTTACTGCTGCTGCCCAAACCAGGAGAGATTCTACACTGCACTGCAAGGAAACAATTCTGTCTCATTTCCCAACCTAATTCAGAAATTTTTAAGTCACCAAGACAATGAAATGAAAGGACATACCACAAGTTATAGGTGCTCCAGTGTCTCTGTGCACACTGAATTATTCTCACTGGCTGCCTGGCAAAGTAGCAATTTATGAACTACAAGAGATGCTATTTATGAATATCTCGACAAATGTGTGCAGATTTTGCAGATACTTGGGTTTCAGCCGTGGAAACAATATATAAAGAACGAAGAGAGCTGTGCAGTGCTTGTTGAATGACCTTGTAGACAAGGGCTGCACTCCTGATTCATCTGTAAAAGGGCTTAAGAGTAAGTACTGCACTGTATTGTGCTACTGAGAGACTACACAACTCTAATTTACTATTTTTTTAAATGAGCCCCAGTTCCTCTTACAAATATATATTTGAAATATCCCAGAAAACAAAGAACTTTGAGAGGCCTTTTGAGTCTACTCATGGAAAACTATCACCTCACAGACAAAAGCTTGCTGTCTGAATCTGCTTTTTCTGAAAGGTTAATCTTACTATCGTTACACATAAAGAGATTAGAGAAAAAAATCCACCTACCTCCTTGCTTTCCCTACAGTATTGTTTGTACACAATTTTTAAATATTTTTGACACTCAGTTCACATTGTAACAAAGGTGGTTTTACAACCAAGGGTTCGATCCAGTTGATTTGTAACAAGGTTCTACTGTTAAAATACTGTTTTTCACTACAAAATCTTGCTCCTCTACCCACCTGTTAGCACAAAACATGGTTCTGTTCTTTTTTTTCTAGATTCTCCAGAAAGCAACCAACAGAGCTACTGCACCATTTTTATGTGCCACAGCTGCACTTAAACAACATATCCCATGGAAAGGCTCTGGGCAAATACGAGGTTTCCTTAAAATCCACGCAAGCAAATTAATTTAGAGACAAAAAGAACAAATCTATGGTGGGTCGTGGTGGTAGAGAACACCAGGGGAGGCAACTGGACAGTTCCCCTGCCACACCTGTGGTTTTGGATTCCTGGATGACACATGCACAGCCCAGAGATGATGCCTCTGCCACGTGGAGCTCAACAGGATGCTGGGAACTGGTCAAACCAGCCCTGCAGCCATGACCAGTGCCTGGCACCCAGCACAGGACGGGTACTGGTCAAGGTTTGAAGGGACAAACCAACAGGTCTCTGGTGTGATGGACTCAGCTGGCTGTGGGGGCACTGAGAGCTTCCATCAATAAGAGCTTACAGTTGTACTGTACACAGAACCAAGCCTATTTTTCCTCTTAGCATAAATATCTCCACAAAGCATCAGAAGAAAACTTCTTTTAAAAAATAGGAAAATTTGACTATAAATAGCTCCTGTTAGCAACCCTGCTTCTGAAGTCCCAGGACATCAGTGTTGGTTCATCTACTAGATATATATCCTCAGAATTATGAATTGGAACTTTCAAATACTATGGAACATGAAAGATGACTAAAACAAAATCCTCAGTATCTTTAATTTCCGTGACCTAAGCACAGTAACCTGAAGTGATGCAGTTGGTGGCTGAGACTGCACTTCATTCCCAGAAGAAGCTCTCAGGTCTCTAACTCCTCTCAGCACACACTCACTCAGCATTTCCTGGAAACTGCCACCAGCATTACATGAGAGGAAGAAGCCACCAGCAGAGCTGTGGGGCTCACTGAGGTGCCTCGGAAGTGTGTCTGGAAGGCATAAATCTCAAAAAATAAGGAATCACATTCCCTTTCACTCTAAACAGCACATAAATCCTAATAACTGACAGCAAGGTCTGCTAGAAACTGCAAAGGCCTCTCACTGTTTTGAGAGCCCCTATTTCCTACTCATTTCAGAGGAAACATTACTGAAAGTTAATACATGCTTTTTATTTCTTTCTTTAGAAATACTTTTCCATTATTTTACCTACCAAAATACAAGGCTCAATGTATTTGATCTGTTTTTGTTGAATCTTGTTTAAAGTTGTAGAAATTATTATATTACATAACAAGAAGAGACCTAAGCAGACAGATTATTGACCTGAGTTTTGTCAAAGGAGAGATGACATGGGGCAATATAAACCAGGCCATTCTAACAGCAACTCTTGGATGCTTGCTCAAATGAAATACTGTTTCTCACTTTTATACAGATATTACATCACTTCTAGTTCTGTGCAGAAGTGATACAAAAGTGTTTCCTCAAAGAACATCTACGTAAGGATTTCTGTTTTCTGAAATTCTGGAAATGCTTGTAAGACTCCAGGCAGAGTGTGACAGAAGGAAAATACAACTATGCACTTTATAAGGTGTGGTCTGGGTTGTGGTTTCTTTGTTTTTCAGTCATTTCAGACATTATTTCAGTATTAACCTGAAGCATTTTACAAGTTAACAGAGAATCAGGTGGATGGTACATTCAGTAAACTGTAATTCAAACCTTGTTCAGCTAAAAGCAGATCTGACAGACCATTTTAATTCTATGCAATTATCACCTAACAATATATTCAGCACTTCAAAAGCATCAATGCAGCACTTTGTAATTTGTAAATTAAGGAAGTTCACTTTAGATAACTGCATTCTAAAGACAAACATCATCAAATCATTGAATCACTTAGTAATATCAACAGCTCCAACTGAGCCATTTGTTAACCAAAGAACTTAAACCCCTATTAGTGTCACACCACTTTGGATTTGAGGGCTGCCTTGTGCAGTGGCATTTCCCAGACACTGTTAAACTTCCACTCCTAACAGCTTTTGCTTCTCCACCTGCTTAAACTGAAAAGCTGAATTTCAAAAGTAATTTCAAAAGTATTTCCAAATCACAGCTGAAAAGTTCGATAGGACTACATGGCTAGATTAACATCATTATCATATAAAAAGAGGTCAAAAAGTGATTCTGTTGAAGCTACAATTAAAAAAAATCCTTGTTTATTCTGGGTACATGAACACCATTAATAGACAGGAGATACTGTTAAAATACACAAACTGATCATAACTGTGGCTCTTACATCACAGTGGTGGCAAAGTAGCCTATTACAGCAAACTCAGCACTTCCACTGGCTCAATTTATTGACCAAAGCAAAGTTGTTTCAGGTGACTTTTCTCCTTTAGAGCCCTACGTGAAACAGATAACCTGATATGCAAAAGTGAACACCATCACTCCTCACTAGACACGCAGGCAGTTTGTTTTGGTGCATTTTTTACACATCTGTACCTAATACTCTGAAAATGTTTGCCTGTATACATTACTGGTTTCACTAGCCAGAGATCAGTTTGCTTTTAGATCACTTAGAGATGTTAGATAACATAGAAAATAAATAGTAAGGAAAAAGCACAAACTACTGAAATACAAGCTTTGCCTTGTGCTTTCCACCTCAAAACGTTCAGGAAGGCATTCTGTAAACCTGGAGTCTGTTAAATCCACTTGCCTCTCAGCTCTTCAGCTGTGACTGCATCAGTCAGGAAGGCTGGGGAGCAGCACACCCACCAGCTACTAAAAAACAACCAATTCAACTGTTTGCTTTACCAGCAACATAAACATACACCTCACATCTAACCAAAACTTTCTGCAAAGACACAATGGAAGCAGCAGGCAAAAGAAAAGGCTTATTTTTCACACGTCAGTATTCCTGTACTCAACCTAGAACACTTCCCCAATTTTAACTGCAAAAGAACCACGATACAAACTTGATCTGCTTAGTCTGGTCAATGTTACCTGTGCTTTCAATTCCAACAGGCAATTCACCACATAGAACTAACCAATACGTGCCTAAGATCTCAATCCAACATGTTATAATTGTATTTTCACAGTTAAAGTGCTGTGTTACAGCTCTACATGTTCATTTACCATAAGACTACTTAAATCCCCCCCAAGCTCCAAATTTGTACAGAATCCTAGCAGTCTTAACACATTTGCGTATAGAAAACATGTTTTATTTTCTCCATTCTGCCTGTCAAAAAATATTTTTTGGGGAAAGAAAATTACAGTAGTTAATTAATCCATTGGTTCAAGTTTCTGAGGAACTGCACTTTAATAAATGTATGAAGTAAAAATCATGGCATGCATGATTTATCTCTTACATTATTGAGGGAAGTTCAACAAGTTGTTAAATACAAACAACAATCCATTAAAACAGGGCAGAGCATTTATTCACTGTTCAAATTTCCTGCTCATCAAGTGAAGATTTTTTGGCAGAAGTGCACTGCTCAAAAGAAAAGGGAAAAAAAAGAAAATAAAAAAGTAATAAAATAAGCAAACCCAGACAAAACTCATCCCCCAAACAGGGGATTTAAAGTTCACGTGTCAAATGTAAGAAGACAAATATGTCTTCTGGCCCAAATTCAAACAGAATTAGCTGAAAGTGCTACTTGAAAACTGAAATAAGTTAGGAGCTCTAAAATTAAAATGCTAATTCATAAACCATGAAATTGTTAGTGCAAGACTGTGTTTCTTATCATTTCTGTAACACAATGGTGAACCTCTGAAAATCTATAAAGAGAAGTTAAAGGTCCAGTGTTCTACCTCGAGTATGTCACATCATAGTACTAAACTAAGTAGGTTCTAAATCTTCTGCACTCCAAAATAATCCTGCCTTTCGTCCCTGACCTGACATCCACTACAATTTTACAGCAATGTTATAATCCTGAAGAAGAAGGCAAAGAACAGTGAGCTTTGTCAACCAGCTTAGAGTTAAAGCACTCACTAACAATAATAATCATAAAGTGATAAATCCTTCCAAATTATCTGCAGAGCTTTATCCTGATCCCACCAATGACAACATAACCTCACCTACTGCAAAGGAAAAGCTGAATTGCTGAAATAGCTTATTTAAATCTTAAAAAGGGGTTAATGAACCAAAATAATTAAGAGTTCATGGGACAGAGGACTCCTCAAGAGAGGATGGAAGAATGTGAAGTAAAGCTGAATACATTTGGTACACAAGGCAGCTAATGAGAAACACAGAGTTTAAATTTACAAGTACTAATCTCCAAAGCAATGCCCAAGAGTAGCATGTACAGGACAATTAACAGGAGCATGTTCCTCCTAGGCAGCTATTAGGGAATATAAGGCTCCACTGCTGTAAGAAAGTTGTGCAAAAGGATGGGTGCTTGCAAAGCTCTCTGATTCAAATACTGTCCTTTTTTATTTGCTTATCTACTGTAATTTGAATGTTGCTGAGTTTTGTCATTCTGTTATTAAAGCTGTTTCAGAAAAACCTGGAGATCAGAATTACTGAAAATACGGAAATTTATCTTACAATGAATTCTTGTTCAACACTGACATTTCGCTGACCCTGCATTCTGAACTTTCTGTTTCAATAACTGAACACCACATGAGCCTCCAACATGAGGAGAAAAGTAGTTTTCTATTTCACTTGAGATCATTATTTGAAAATTTTATTAAAGGAAACAGCTATTCACATCACAAATGAATGTCTCCTCTTTTCTTTTTATTGTGTGGTATGTTGATTCTTTTCTTAAAAAGAAATAGATTCTGTCTTCTGTTGATACTATCCATGTTTTCCTTGTGTACAAGCTTGCATACAGTGCAAGGAGGCTCATATTTCAGTCAGTCATTTCATGCCACAGGTTTTCAACTGGAAGAATGATTTTACAAGGTTTATGTCTTAAAATCGGCAAAAATTATTCTGAATTTCAGTGCGTGCAACTGCTATCATTATAGGCACGTTCTGTCAAATAAAACTTGATTATTCAGCCCTGCAATTACCTGTGAAAAAGCCTCCCTGAACATCCATTAATTATTATCCTATTTGAAATGGAAAAGGAATCAAGATGTGGACAACTTTAAAAAAAGTCCCCTCCAAAAACTATCTCAGATCGTGCAATACAAGATGTAATGACTGACATTGTTACCCATAATTAGAAATATATTGTTCAAAGATTACAGCCCATAAATGAAACATGGCCACTCACCTACAGTGTACCAACTGGCATCCGTCAGCTTGCTGATAACAGCTTCCTGAAAAGATCCATCGGGCATTTTGGTTTCAACCATTGCTCCAACCTGCAACAAGGAGCAGCTCAAGGTTACGTGGAAGCCCACACTCAGAAAATTGAGAAAAACACATTGATTCTCCCAGCAAGCCAGATTTACTTTTTAAGATTCAGTTTAGCTAAATGCTGCTTTGAAAGTTTAGTTACTCAGCAGGTAAGAACAACAGTCCTTCAGTAGGAAGGCTGAACTGCAAGAAGACACTAAAGCACTAAGAAACTCAGAACATTTCATTTCAGCATGACTTCATCATCTCAAGAAACAGAAGGCCAATAGAAAACAAATACCCAAAGTCATTAATTCATTACAGATAATCATTCAATTACTACTATTTCTTATCCTTTGAACACAGTTCTACTGTCAGCTAGATCAGAATTTCAGTAGCAGCCTTGGTGTTCTTGTAGGAGCTACAGGGAAAAGACAAATACAAGAAAGATGACCTTCTTTGGAGAGCTCTATTTGCATTCAGTGTTTGTAACACAGCTCTGCATTTTAGCACACAACTGTTACACAGAATGAAAATACAAACAAACACATTTTTATATAAAATACATCAACTATTCTAAAACACTGAGTAATTGTATTTACTCTTGTCTAATGGGCTTGAACATGGCTTGGCACTCGAGTTGTTAATTACTTCTGAGAAGTTTCAATGTTTCATTATTTATAAGAAGTTTTGCATCTTACGAGAAGATACAAAAATCCCTGTGCAGGCAAAACTGTGTATCAGGTACACTACAGAAAAAAGCATAAATAGTCCATAAAGCTACAAAAATTAAGACTAATTCCTCCAAATCCATCTCATCTAAAGTGATGAGCCTCCTTCTGTTGACTTCAATCCTGAAGAACAGGTACCCACCTAAACAACATCAAAACTTAAGAGTTTTAGTTATGTGATTACCAAAAGAAGGCAATATACATATGCAATATACATACTCTTAGAGGTCCTTTCACTTGGTCATCTTGTACTAACTGAGTGGAGTTATCCCCCTTCAAGACCACCTGAAAGATATTCATGAACTTGTTAATATGCATCTGATTTCTTAATAGCACACAAAAAGCATAAGAAAATGCATATATAAAAAGACATTATTATCCACATTAAGAATATCAATTAAACAGACTCAAGTGTTACTGAACAGAAAACATTTAGCATGGCCAGTTTTATTGTCAGGAAGCCCCAGGTATCACATTTAATTTTTAATCTGAAACATCGTAATTAAAGAACAGGGCAAATCAAACACCAGTCATTCCAAAGCCAAGAAAATACATTTTTAGGTGAGTTTAGAATTTGACACAATCCAAGGCAAACCTGGAACTGGGCTTCCAGATGAGAAGATTAAGCAGAGTTTTTCCTCTCTCTGATTCAATTGTAGCATTTCATTGACAACACTTTAAATACTAAATTATAACCAAAATAAAAACCTCTCTTTATTCAATATGTATCAAAAATCACCAAACTGGCTGCAACATAAGCACTTCTGCTGCCTTGAGCAAGAGAAAGTTTTTATGGCAAAGATGTGGAACACTACAAATGTGATTAAAATAAGGATCAGTTACAGTGTAAGTAAACTCTACTTCTCCCTTTAAAATCCTACACTCTAGAAGGGAACAGTGAGGACACAGAGTGAACATCAGCCTATGCAGTTTAATTAAAAAAAATCCAAAATTTCTATTTGTTTTCAGGGACCAAAAGTTCCAGGAGCTTGCTTTGATAATGATGTCCAGTTTTCTGACTCCCCAACTATGCTCCAAGCAGACTACACTGTAGCTGTATTTATAAACACAACACCAGTGGCATGCCAAAACAGCATCAGTATTAACACACACTCAGGTTAAAAATGCACTTTGTGCTGATACAAAATTTAAAATAAAAATTGCATAGGGATGAATACAGGTTGTCCTCCTGTTCAGGAAAAAGCTACCGGACGTTTTGGACTCTCTGCACTCTTGGCAAGCGTGCCAGGGTGTGCCTACACACTCTTAATTACAGTATCAGGCTTAGCTTGTTAAAACTTCTATTGTTATAATATAATTGAGATCCAGCGACAGGAATTCCCACCAAGTCACAGCAGCCTCGTGTAATTCCAAATCTTATCGTGGAGTAATAAAGCATCTGATTCTAATGAGAAAAGAAACTCCTACCTATTAACAGGCTAAATACTCTACCAGACCAAAGATGCAGACAAAATCAAGCTTGTCAGACCTGCACACTGCTTCCTACAGAGCTTCTCATTAACACAGATTTCAAAGAACACCACAAGTTTCCCTAAGTACTCATTAAGAACAGGGAAAAGACTCCAATATCTGAGTTACATTTTTTTCCTATTGATGAAAAGCACTCTGATAAAGTGATATGATCTACGTATGTAACTGAAGAGGCTGATGGCTTGTTCTACTTGATCTAAGCATTAAAGCACACAAAAGCTTGGATGTACAGTTACAAAAAGCAGCTTTCACCTTTATTTGTCGGGGATTTTGGGTCACTAATGCTTTATTCACATATCTTGGACAGCAGACACCAAAGTAGGAAGTGGGAAGATTTTGACAAGACAAAGCAGAACAACAACTTCTATATTTACTTTCAATTTCAACTTGCATTGAACTACATTTTGTTCTTGCTGTCACATAGTAGCATTTACAACAGTATTACAACACCAAAATGACAACTTTCTCTTTTGGTTGTTTTGGCAAAAGCCCCGTATATGCGGATAAATACTATGTGCCAATACTATCCACTCACAGAAATTCAGCTACTGCCAGGGCACACTGCTTCAGAAGCTGCAGCAAGATTCTCAAAACTTAAGTATTACCCTGGGCATTGCTAAAACCTGGTCTAAGAAACAAATTATTGCCACCTCTCTTGCTGTTGACTTATTTTGGCATTGCCTCTTGAGTTCCAAACTGTAAAAGTGAGAGTGTCAGCTGGTATGAAATGGAACTTTTGCTTCTGAAGAGGTTGCTCTTATTCCTTATTATTCATGTAAAGCCATAAATCCTCTATTTGTGACATCAAAACTTATTGCTGGGAAACTGATGCATCCGAAAACAGAAGATAAATGCAGTCAGGAAAGAAGGAGCAAAGAAGCTCATTTTTGTTCCAGCATCCTACTAAAATATATGATAAAAACCAACTTCCCCCTCAAAATAAAGCAGAAAAAAAAAATCACGCCAAACCAAAGAACCAAATATTTAAAAAACCCATTTAAGTGTTGTTTAAAATTCATACAGTGAAGTGATGAACATTTTTTAATCTTCAGGACTAGGATCTCCTGTGACAGCCCTTTCAGCACAATGCTTTACTAAACCCAGCAGCAGCCTCAGCACACTTACCTTGACTTTCACAAGCCTTTTCACCGTCTTAATCTTTGCCTCGCAGAAGGCACCACGGTACTTGGCACTGACATCAGTCCCCACTGTCAGGTAGGCAGGCTCATCTGCTGCCTGGAGGGAAACAAAAACACGAAAACAAACTTTAGCTCTTATTTATAGCTACAGCTGCATCGTTATTTATTTAATTTTACACTCAGACTTTTGGACCTGTTGACTTTTAATTGATAAACCCTGTCTGTACTTGAGACTGCCATCACAGAGTTCTTCAAAAGGGGAAAAAAAAACCCCAACAAACAAGTTACAGGAAGTTTTGGTTTGCCACTGATGTTGACACACACCTCCTGTCAATTCATTGTCAGCCTATCCCAGAAATGCTTCTGAGGGAATTAATTGATATCTGGGAAATCTCCTTATAAAAAGAGCAACAAAACAAAGGAGCAACTATTAATTCAAGTAGTTCCTATACAAAAGGAAAACATTTCCTATACAAAAGGAAAACATTTCAACCGCAAAAAGGCAATGTAACAGACAGCTGTATTTTTTCAGCTATAAGCAATTCAATGGCACAGATTATTTAAAACGTTTGAGATTGGTGTCATCCCAACACTTACAATTAAGTCTATAACATTCTATATATAGGATTTCTTTCCTGGTGACTAAAAGGAGACCTCTAGAGAAATCTGTTGCAATCTTTCAAACAGCTATTAACAAGTATTTTTCTTTCCTGGAATGCCTTTATCAAAACTTAATTGCCTGTGCATTTTTAAAGAGAAATATTCATCACGATTTCCTTAATCTGGACTTTAATACTCAACATTTCACTTTACTGTGCTCATTGCAACTGATAAACAAGGACAAAATTACCACATTGAAAATGTCTATCAAGACAGGAAATCGGTGCACAATCTAAAATAAAATGGGACATGTATGGGGTTTTTTTTTAAACTTGATATTTCCTTCAACTCTGAAGGGAAAAGGAAAAGTTTTGTAAATTATACTGCAATTGTTGAGCCTTTGTACTGAGCAAACCGGCAACAGCAAAGGCGGGACAAAAGCTGTGGTTTTACAAACTTGCCATAGCAGCTGCTGATACAGGAAGCGTTTAAAGACGGGAGCCAGAAGGACAACAACAACAACTCGGAGGCGATGAGGATGTTCCGAGCGCTCCTGCACGGCGGTGAGAGCTTTAAATCACCTGCACCTCGCTGGGGAGCAGGAACAGCACTCACAGCACGCACCGAACCCCGCGTTCTCCCACTGCTGCTGTGCCCAGACGGAGAGCGATTAAAAATGAAATCTCCAGAGCGGCGGGCGAACAGGGCGACGATCCCCGCTCCCACCGGAGCCGCCTACCTTCATCTTTAAGGGTTATGTGAGCGATTCCAGCTCCGGGACTTCTCCTCGCACGGGAAACACTGCAAAACAAGAGCGGGGGAGGCTGAGGGCTGAGCGCGGGGCTCCCCGCGAGGGGCAGCGGGGGGAGCCCGGGGAAGGCGGAGGGAGGG